>JASVER010000093.1:173990-334872 GCA_030449065.1 Oceanodroma leucorhoa
CTTACATTGGTCAGTGGTAGAATATGACACTCTGACATTTAATCTTGTAATAAAACAATGAGAAACCTGTCTTGAATCATGGGAAATCCCTAGATGTAATCACTTCTTTGTTTGGGTTTTTTTTGTTTGGGTTTTGTTTGAACACTGCCCAAAATAAATGTCTGTTAGAAGAAGCTTCAGACTGAAAAATGCTTTAGCGAAATACACAAAATCCACCTCTATTTCCAGGTTAGGGGTGGGCCTAACAGGTTTTGCTGTGGACCTGGACAGGTCCCAGGGCTGCATTGGGGTGACATTGGTGCCCTGCTGCTAGCACTGTCCTTTGTCAGAGCAAGCGCTCAAAGTCCTGTTTGGTTTGTGGTCAGTAAAGATCCTGGCACTGCTTTTTTCGTAGATTAAGGTGATAACTGTGGTGGCCAAACTAAGCTTCTGACAGTATAGTTTCCCCTTTGGCCCTAACTGCTACTTACAAAACTTTGCAAATACAGCTCCTAAGCTGGCAGGCTGGTTTTCTTCGGCTGGAGGGTAAGCCCTTCTAAGAGCTCTTGCTCTCCCTGAGGTTTATTGCAAAATGACAATGTTCCCTTTGTCTCTGGCATCAGCTCAGGTTTGTAAACTTTGTTAACCAAAGAAATACTGAGTTCATATTCCAAAATACTTGGAATCTGGTTGTTGACTTTTGGGTACACAGGGCTGTTGCTCTCACTTTGCACAGTTTTGCCCTTAAACTTCCGGATGATCCCTGTACACATTTTCTTGTTTATTCCCTTTTCTGTCAGAGGGCTCGTTCCTGGAAAATAGAACGTGAGCACAGTTTCCAAACTGTGCTGAGGGTGATCATTTTCTTTTGCTGTGAGAGCGCTTGGTGGGACGGACAGGGGACATTTTGCACGTTACTGATTTTTTAGCACTGCAGATGGGAATATTTGAATTACTAGAGACAATGAATGGATGGGGTGCRTACCTAGAGAGGGAGATTGGCAGGTAGGACGGGGGGTGTGGGGCTCAGCTGGGAGTTTCTGCCTGTAGGGCAAGTGGGAAGGGGTGGTAGCTGGGAGGGGCTGCAGCAAGCAATACTTGCCAGTAGTGATCTCCTGACCTTCACCCACTCTCCTTGGCACAGCTTGGCCCCCTGTCCTCCAGCCCGTCTCCTCTTGGACATCACAGCTTCTGTCTTCCTTTAAAGTTGACCTTGGCTGCACGTGTGCCGAAAGGTGAGCTCCCATTGAACAGCCTGCTGCTTTGTCTTGGCTGGGCTCCCACTCCAGGTGCTGGATTATTTTATCTTTTGATTGCTACTTTCTTGGGGGGATGGGAAGGACAGAAGCCAGATTATAAGGACTGGTTTACAGAGACATTGAAGGTGGGGCGGCTCAGTATTGAGGAATAATGTTTTTTCTTTATACAGCATTGATCAATTTGCATTCCATTTTTACAGTGACAACTCAGATATAATTACTCCGCACCTTGGGCTACTTAGATGAGTACTGTATATTCAAGTGAACTTTTTAACCTGCTAAATGACGTACACGGAGAAAGTTAATGCTATTTATATTTAACTAAAAATTTGCAAACCAGGCAGGAGGGAAGAGCGTACACAGAAGCAATGCTACCCTTTATGTTCAAACTAATCAAGGGAAGCCTTGTGTCTTTTTGAGAGAAGATGAGTATAAGCTTCTGCTACAGCCAATAAAGGGTTGATTTTTAAAAAGGACACTGTCCACTTGAATATTGTGAAGTTCAGTAATATTAAAAAAAAAATGCCTTCTCAGAGGTATAGCCTCCCTTTTCTGGCTGGTCCTGCTTATTTCTTGATAATGTCATCTTCAGAGGGTTGTGGGGACCTGAAAAGAGGGGAATGCATATAGCAAGGTTCATCCTGTCTGGTTTATTCCCTGTATGCCTCCATGTCTGTTTAGCACATTGATAAAGATTTGATCTTACACATGGTGCAATAAAATGCCTGAAAGCATTTCATTTTTAAAGAGGTGCAGGATGCCTTTCTCGTGCTTTTAATGAAAGACTTTATAGCCTTCCTTKTTGCCTACAGAATTTTGCAAATGTGAATCCTAAAGGCTGAAGCCCCAAAAGAAAAAAGAAAGCTCATTTTTAAGCACAGTTTTAAGGCAGCCTCATGAATGTTGAATGCCTGTGGTAAGCTTGGTGAGTCAAGTAACTTCTTAATACAATCCCATTCACTGTCTCTGGTGTATGAATGCCTCAGCTACTTAAAACAAAGAGAGTAGAAACAGCATCTTTCTCTACATCTTCTTTCTCAACCTGTGAGCAAACTGATTTACAGATACGCATGTTGTATATTAGTTGCTCTCTCTGTGTGGACACTACTTAGGTCCCGATCCTGCAGTGAGATTTCTAAGCATAAGCCACTGTGAAAGTCACTGGTGCAGGATGAGAAGGCATGCATCTCTCTGGCCATGTCTGGCCAGTGCTGAGGAAGAGCAACAAGGCATRTTTTAGCATGTTTCAAGTGCAGGGAAGGGACAGGAAGTTCTTAGTAGTAAAACTACTGTGTAGGACTGAGTCATATGCATTTATATATAAAAAAATACTTTTCTTGTTAAAATAAGGAGCAGTTCTATTTGCTTACTGGAATTCTCTCAGTTAAGTTGTTATTTCAGGAGAAAGAGTGTGCTCCTGATTAATAGGACGTTACCTAAACCGTACCAAAGTACAAGAATTTCAGAGCATTTCAAAGTTAAGCTGCTTTTAAAAGTGAAGAAATCATCTTGCCCTCTGTTCTTTCTGCGGTTTCTTTAAGCAACAGTTAAACCATCCAACTCTCAATGCCGCTTATCATTGGAGGAGATACGAACACCGAGCTGAAAAACAGTTTTGCCCCTTGCAATTTATTGGCACCTTCAGGGTGGTGATAAATGGCCTGTGTTAAAAAGAGAGACAATTATGTTTAGTGGATAGCAGTGGAGGAGGTTTTGCCTTTTTAATTGTACTACCTAAGATGTTTTCGTCCTTAAAGAGACTGATATATTAATTTGCATGTTTTTTCCATGTCTTAGTGCATTCCAGAGCCTTCTCCTCTCACAGGGAATGGTGCCGTTTATCTCCTTGTCACCTATGGCTTATATTATTGCACCCAAAACCAAATCCTTCATGTCCTGATTACCCAAAGCAGAGATTTGGGTTCTTACTGTGCAGTCAGCATCAGTAGCTAATAGGCTCCCTTTGTGGGTTTGAGTTGAATGCAGCTACAGTGATGCAGTGATATTTGTGTAACTTGCATGCTTTGTAATCATCAAAATATCACAAGACAACCTTTTGGAAAGTACAGCTGACTTAATAAACGTGTTTCTGATGTTTGTGTCTACTGGAAGAGGCATTTGGAGAAGGGAGGGGARGGAGATATTGAAAAAGAGAAAAATGACTCATCAGAAATATTTGTCCTCTTTTCTTTCCCATGTTTGGCTATTTCCATTGTAAACTGTGGAGTGATCGATGCCTGTCTGAATAGGACTGAGGATGTGAGATAGCTCTCAAAAGGTGAAATATTCTGCAGTTTTTAACCTGCTTCATTCCTTTGCTACATTTAAAGGCTAACGAAGTTTAGTAACTGTGAAGGATGTTTGTCTAGTTCACACTAATTCTTTATTTATGATAGCCTGCCTTTTTTTTAAGGAGAAAAAAAAAAGGAGAAAAACGAACAAACAGTGTTTTCTCTCATTTCTGAAATTGGTAACATGAATGTGTATATCCCATACTAGATGGTGAAGATGAACTCCCTCGGACTATTAGAGTTGCTCTCCATTAAGAAATGTGTGCGCTGCTCTTAATGAAGCAGCACTTAGCTTTGCTAACATCGCTCTGGAGCAGTACGGAGGTTCTTTTAACATGCGAGTGGATTCCCAGAACTCTTGCTTTGTAAATAAGGTCTGTTCCTGGCGAGTCCTAATTGATAATGACAGTTAATGTAATACCTGCTGGCGAGACCTGGCCTTTACTAAAAGAGTTCTTTGAAACTTATTTATTGATTGATGCAATCAATTTAGTTTAAAAAAAAAAAAAAAACCAACATTAATTTGGCCTCAGTTTTCTGATAATTTTTTTCTTTATTTGGTGGAGTGAGTGAGATTAAAGTCTCAAAACCCTTGTCTGCCTTTTTATTTGTAAAGCATTTGGTGGTTTTGATTTTACATGTGATTATGGCCCYAGGAATTATGGTTATATGGATATTAAATTTAATTTTCTGTCCAGGTTGACCAAAGGCTGTCCAGAAATAGAGAGACAGAATTTGCCTAACTCTCTGTATCATCAGTTCTTTATAAACTAATTATTGTTTATTTACTTGTGCGGAAAAAGRGGTTTAGTTGCAAGGCTGAGATGGCATTCCTCTCTGTTCTGCATGGCGCTGTACAGACATCAAGTAATGAACACTYGTCCCGTGGTACAGACCTTAGCCAGCTCTGCGGCTGTCTATAAAAGAGATGAGAGTTGTGCTTTGATCCTTCTTACCTTTAGTATTCTTCTGGAAGTCAGAGGTTTCATTTGATTGCCATTATCAGAAAATGGATAATGTTAGACATAAATCAACCAGCAGTGACATTCACCTCATGTTTTTCAGTTCCCTGTCTCTCTTTGCATACATTTCARTAGTTGGATTCTTAGTGCTGAATTACTTAATGATTGGAAAGTAATCAGCTTTTGAAGGGATACCTCTTTTTGTTTTCCCTTTGTGTATTTTTACTTCAGAAGTGATGTAGTTATCATTTTATATGACTTGCACTAGACACTGTATGAATGCTCAGTGGAATTTGTTACAAATGACCTGAAAAATGGTAGTCCCCAAAAGAATGCGTGAAAAAGAATTACTTGTTGATTCTTAGTAAAGATTTAATTAATAAATCATTATTATTCTCTCTTTATTGCTGGGTGTTGTTTGCTTTGTGCTTCTGGTTGCATTTTAGTATTTTTGGTATGTAGGGCACAGTTTTATCTAACACTACACCAGCAAGGGAGACAAATACACTGTGGAAAAATAGGAAAAATAGCTATACAACTTAGCAGGATATTTTAGTTGGGGTAACTTAAGTTTAAGTAACAGTTGTTAGTGAACTAGATTCTGATTTTAATGTGTCCCCCTAAGGAGGAGTCTTTTGTGCTGCCTTGGAGGCTCGTTTGTGCCCTTATTCACTCTGCACATCCCRGCTTTATTTCAGCAGGACAATTGTGCTCTGAATCTTTTGTTACAAGTTCATCAGCTGGTTGGAATAATCTGTCAGTCCTGGATCTGAAATGGACATGGGATTAGAGTGGTTCAAAACGTACAGCTCAACACATGCTTTACAAGTGACTAATCCAACCAGTGGAGGGATGCTGTCGTTGTAAATGTTCTAAGGGACAAGGAGTGCAATAAAATAATTCATCCCACACCCGGTTCATTAAACATTAAACGTTAGTATAGCATAGAAGTCTTGTCCTGGTGTATGTARTCATAAAACCAGCAGAACAAATTACACAATGCACTTTCATTTTACCATTGCTTTGCACAAATAATAACCATTATTAAGCATTTCTTTCCCAGCTGTTGTTACAGAGTAATATATTAGTCTGTAATATATTTGGTGAGATATGTGATTAATAAAAAAATCCCCTCTACAGAGAAGTACTTAAAATATAATAGAAAATGATAAACATTTTGTAGCTCCTTTGAACATCCAATAGTATGGTAAACAGAGTTTTGAACTTAGGGATTTCATAGACTGTTAAAAGGCCTGTAATTTTTTTCATTCTCAGAATTTTGCGTTCTGCATATTCCGTTGTCTGTTGTTCCCACCATGCCCTCCTATGGACCTCCGCAGTTTTCGTCTTTGTTAATAGTTTCAGTTTATTAATGAGACTGCACCTCTGCTGAAAATGGCTTGACAGCTAGTGTGATTGACAGTATTCAAAACTGGTAGAGAAATTTGCATTTTTCTCAAGATGTAAAAGATTATTTTTGTCTCTTCCACACTGCAATTCCCCATCACTTTACTAGAACCCCCTTTTGACAGCACCATGGGATTGTGCTGATGTTAAGCAGAGCCAGGCAGTAGCTGTGCATCCTGCCATGCCAGGAATATTTTCAAGAAGTGCTTTTGCTGAACACTAGCTCTTGGTTTTCATCCTTTTGTCCTTTCTGCATGGGAGCCTCCTTGGATGATGTATTTTGGGGAGCTGCAGGGTTATTGGGAGTGAGGGCTGGGAGAGGGAAGGCATGGCCCCTTAAAAATGACATTGCAGCATCCCTCTGAGWTTGGTGTCTCCAGCGGGTGAAAATGGCTGCCTGGAGCTAAGTATTGGTACTTTAAGCATGCCTGGGATTGTTCCCGGCACTGGGACCAGGTGGTGCAGAATGGCCCACCTCTTTACTATCAGAATGTTTTGCTCTTAAGTCRTGTGTAAGAATCGTTTTTAACTGTGGTACTTGACCCAAGCTGGGGTCTGCCAGGGATCATGGTAACAGTTTAGCTCTAGAGATAACCAAACTTCATGCGAACTGGATAAATGCTCTTCCAGGGACAATGTGCCTGGGAGCATTCCCGTGCACTGAGTTTAGAGCCAGACTGGGTTTAGACCCAGCCCAGATGGGGAGACGTGATACTAGTCCTCTTGCTCCTCCTCCACCTTTCCATATGGAGGTCAGCATGGCTTCAATAAGCCGGTGGTCAAGATGTGGTCAGGCCTCTGATGTTTTGAGTGAACAGCAGCAATCATCGTGAGTCCCAGTGTTGGAGGAAAGGATGTCTGGATGGATGCTAAGGCCAAATTGGCCAGGGATTTTGAACAGGAGGAAAGTCTTGACTCGGTGGAGATCTAGTTTGAATAGCAAGAGAATGGTATTTTAATTTCAATTTCTTTTACAAAGCAAATATTCTGCTACATTTTGTGACTTTTGAGGGTGCCTGGCTCAATCCTTAAAGAAAGCGAGTAACAGTGAGAAAGCCTGGAGAGACAGGGAAAACTCTCGCTGCTGCTGACATGCTGTGTGATGGGGGCTTTCTTGCAGTGGCTCCGACATGGATTTCTGTACGGATAGTCCACTTGACAATGCACACCATTTAATACTGAGGATCTTTTTTCATCTACATCTTCCTGAATCATCACCTGCGGTTTAATCTATGGGGCAGGGACCTGGAGTGGAGACGTGCGAGGGGAGTGGTACCAATTTGTACTGCTGATGTCACCTGATCAACGCTGTCGGAGTACACTGAAGAAGTGGGGGTTTATATTTAGAAACTGGGTAATTGGAGTACACATGCCTAATATTCTTACTAATTCTGTGTGTGGCCCTCCCTTTGATTTGTATTTCTTTTATTGTTTTTCAAAGGTTTGCTATAAGAACTTTCTCCACATGAAACCTGGATCCAGCTGTCCCTGCTAAATTTTTTTTTTTTTGCTAAATTTAAAAAATCAGATTAACTAGCATGGCCTTTCATTTTACAAATTTTGAAGTTAAGCAGATTAAATAGGAAAATCTACAGATTTCAACTACTTGCTGTCAAGATGTCACTGGAACTTGAGCATTCTTGATTTCCTGGTATCTGTAAGAAGGCGTCAAAAGAAAATTAGCTTTTTGTATATACTGCAAATTTCTATATTGAATTTATTTAACTCAGTGTTCAGTGAATCCACTGATCACCTSCAAGAAAGAAGAAATTTTTTTTCCCTCTATTGATGTATAATTTGACTTCTAAAATTTTTTGCTCTTGCCTAAAGCTGGAGGTGAGCCACAGCTGAACAGCGTTACATAGAAGGGCAACAAGGCTTCCGATGCATAATTTTCTGTCTGTGCCTTTCCTGACAAGTCCTAGAAGATGCTATGCCTGTGCAGAAGAGTTTGGATTAATAGTGCTATGTAACTAGGGATGTTTTTCATGGCCATGTAGATTGTTGGCTTTTTGGTTTTGTTTTTTTTTGGTGGGTTTTTTTTGAGTCTGGAATTATGGTAATAAAGTCTGATGCCCTTCAAAGCAAGGGCTAGAGAAACGTAACCCAGGGGTCTTCGTGTTATGCTTCTGGTGTGTGTTTTTTACACTGCATGTTAAGCACCACACGTTGCGGCACACGTTCAGCGTCGGGGATAGCAAGCCTCAGCACACTCAGGACAGGCAGGACAGACTAGCCACAGGAGAAGAACGAGGTGCAGGTGAGGGGACTGATGGTTCAATGTGACACAAGAGGCCACAGCAGATTCAGTCTGTAGATGAGCTGATGTCCACCTGGGTGAATAGTCAGTGTGCTACACTGCAGCAGGCAAAGGAAGATTTTGGGTTTGAAATGTATTTCTGATAAGATGCTCACCACTCCTGATACTCAGATAAACGTCAATAACCATGCTAAATTGTTAGTCTGTATTGTTTGTTTTTTTTCATGTAGAACCATTTTATTCTGTAATTTATCAGATTGTTTTAAATATATTTTATTACGTGCCAATTCTGATAGCTTCTAAGTTAAAACTTGTACTTCTGTGGTTATAGTAGATTTTATAAGCAGTTAAACTCATTTAYAATAAGGGAAAGAAAAGTCATGTGCACCCATGCCAAGTGACCATCTTCAGTTTCTTCCCTGAAACAGAAGTGCTTTTCTTTTGTTAAGAAAAGGCAAATCTTATCTTCATCATTAGATCTTTTTCTGAATGGTGAAAGTATTGTTCTTCTTTCCCCATATTGACTTGGTTTGTTTAAACTTCACAGTGATGTAAACTACTTAAGTATTTATATATTTAAACTTTAGAGAAAATAAGGGAAATTCACTTGAATTCTTCATTCTTCACTTGGAGTCTGTTCTAGCAAAGCCAGCTAGGTTTGTATGATGTTACATGTCTCCGTTATAATTTCAACTGAGCAGGGATCTGGTCACAACACATTTGCCCTCTAGCGTAAACCCAACCATTTCAGGTTTCTTGAACAGTTAAAGCCAAATTCAGTATCTGTTGATGCTTTGAAAGATAGCAGCACTCTTTAAATGAGCACTGTGTTTGCGATAGTGGTGGTTTCAAGTACCTATTTGATTTTCATAGTAAAGCAGACCCCCGTGCCCATAAGCCATCAGCACCGGGGAGGCGGTTGAAGAGGCTGGTGCTGCTCACCTGGGTGTTGGTAACTTCTCATGGCAGTGAGATAAGTGATCTTGAGTGCTCATAGTTTATTTAATTAAAAGGCAAATTTTCAAGAAATACAGTTGCTGCCGCATTTAAGTGGTAGCTAATAGTGATACTGTTTGCAAAATCTTCATTTTACTGCAAGACACATTTCTGCAACTGCAGTTGCATAAGGATTGGTGGTCTTGGCTTTAGGCAGATGTAGCTTGGGAGTAACAAGAGCAAGCTGCAAGGATGGCTGGATGAAATCTCGAGCCCAGAGTAAACAAGTAGCAAATACACCGCTGAGGAGTTGGTGTCTCTCCAGGGTCAGAACCACAGTAAAACAAACCTGATTGTGAAGGCAGGATTTGAGCAGTAAGGGAGGATCTACATACAACATTCAGCTCACTTTTCACCCACAGCTGCACAGGACAATGTGTAAACACGGCTGATGTCTGCCGGTGTTATGATGCCATTTCAGGGTTCCCGTTGCTTAGACAGGAAAGGATCTGATTTCTCTGAACCATCAACTTCCTTCACTGAAATTCTTAAACCTGTGGTTCATTAAACATCCAAATTCCTTAGTAAAAGTGCCAGGTGACCCTGCTTTTTTCTTTATAGTTATTTTGCAGGGTAAATACTGCTAGGCTGCCCACTTGGTGCARTTCATCCTTTTTTCCTCAAGATGATGTATAAATAAGCTTTCCTCTGCATCCTTCTTGCTGTATGTGATACCACAGTGCACAGGACTGAAGTGATGTTTATCATGATGTTCTGTATGCTTCACAGCTGCATGTCAGTTACCTGGAATTAACTTATTAATGTTGCTGACAAATCTCATGACAACAGTGAAGGTAGGATAAACATAGGAAAAGAATGACGTTTTACAGTTCTGGCTGATTCATCACACATGCTTACAAAAAGATCTTGCCATAATTCACAATCCTAACTTGGGAAAGAAGCAGGTATCTGGCTGGTGTTAGCTTTGGCAGTAGGTGTCTTTGTAGCTTAGAGTATTAATTAAAGTTTTAAGGGTTTGAGGGATTACTTAAACATCCATGCAATTATCTTAATATTCAGGAATTTTATATGTTTATTTTTAAAGACCTTCCTTCCTTCATTTCTCTTCTAGGACTGGAATGGGAAAGAACGGATTGCCATAAAAGTTTCAAAAATTATATTTCTGCATTAAATACGTATTATGATAAAGGACTTCTCACTGGGGCTCAGATTAGGAATTATATTCAGAATATTGTTCCTGCTGCTACTCCCTGCTGAATTTTTCCATCTGGTAATATTACTGTTTAGGAAGTGATAACATATGCATGTAACAAAATAATTGTAAAGGCCCCAAATGGGTAATTAGATTGTGCTACTAAAACAATACTAGTCAAGCACTCCAGTCTGCAGTTGCCAGCTTTAAATTATCATGATTGTTGTAAATCATGCGAGGGGATTGTGGGAAATAGAGCTTTCAGCTTTTCATTACAAATCCCCCATTTTCTGTCCAGTGATCTAAGGGAGAACAACACGCAGCCATCTGTCTAATAGACTGTGGTGGTGCTTTACAGACCATTACTCTCAGCACTCCAGGGGAATAAGTGGGAAGAAGGAACATGCCTGAATATTGCAGTATCTTTGGGATCATAGTGCTTCTTACTACACAGATTCGTAGCTAAGAACTGAGTCCACCTCTCCATATAACTGCTGCATAAGGGGGCACTGGCAGTTTTCCGTGTTAGGAACTGTGCATGTGTTGCACATATGCATAATTAGCTGGTCAGCACTGGAAATGGGAAGAGCATTTTATATGGGCTCTTCTTTACTGTATGAGATATGTTTCTCCTTTTTACCTTTAAAAAGTAGAATCCAACTCCAGCATACCTCAACTAATGTATTCTCTGCCCTTGTGTAAGTGCACGTATGTACCGTCATCGGTGGGCAGAACAGGACCCCAGAGCTACTTGTGTAAAGACTTTGGAGAATCAGGAGGGGAAGATGTCACAGCCTAAAGACTTCAAGCAGTGTGTAGAGGGAAATAAGTGTTAATTTAAAAATGAAGTCTTAATACCTTCCATTTTCAAACTCTTCATTTTACATCTTCAGACATTATCCATGTTGTTGTTATCCATAGGAGTAAGGTGCTGGAAACCCTGTTCCTSTTGTAGATACTGTGCACCTGCTGTACAATGACTTTGGGGGGTTCACGCTGCTGCTTCAGGCTCGTTTCTTCCTGGGTGTTTAACAAAGTGGAACCAGAAGATAATTAGTTCTTGATTGATGAGTTCTGAGCTAAGAAAAAGGAATAATTTAGCTGGTAAGTGACTGAATTGCTGGCTCAACGTATAGCATTACTACATTGTTTTTCATATCTAAAAATGAGGGAAGCTTATATGAGTAGTGTCAAAATCACTATTCCTGGGGCTGAAGCGCATGGTATTTGTCTTAGTGTCTCTTGCCAGTTTTAAGACGTTCCTAATGCTTAACTCTGCCCTGATCCTTCCTGTGACATTTGTACTACTTGAGCACATCATATGGCCATGATGTGTATGTATGAGAGTCGGGATTTCTGAGATGCCAGTGTCTACATCTGTTGCAAATATGTGAAATGTTCTTGGGTTCCTACTCTCTTGTTTCTGCCTACCACACTTCACTGACTCCACTTTGTGCTGTACCCGCTTTTCTTTTTTCAAAAGAAAACAAGATTAAAGATTTTTAAAAAGAAAATCCATATTAAAATGGTACTCTACCGAAATTTACATCTGCCTAAGTACATGGCATCGAAACATGTTCATCTCAGAGGGAAAAATACAGCAGTCATTCTTAGAGTAAATACAAATTATTATGAAAACAAGGCTATTACAATTTTATATTCATAAATGCATATTTAGAAATAGCTTCCAAAGAAGCTATAACGCATTTCAGTAAACAGTAGAGTAACTGATATGTTTTGATTAATCAGAAGCCAGTGTGATTTTGTTCTTACTGTGGAGAAGGCTAATACAATTTAAAAGCATTAGCTGTTTGTGCTTTATCAAAGTATAAGCAGTGGTAGTGAAATCCCTTCCGATTGCCCTAACTTACTGTTATTTTGGCATCAAATAAAAGTAACAAAGTAACTTTCAGTAAAGAACTCTTTATTTCAGATAAAGACTTTTCAAATTGATAGCGTCTCTAGTATGATGCCAGCCAAACTTATCGTGGCATTCTTTTGTGTTGAGATGGTAATAAAAAAAATTTACACATGTGCTTCAGCTGTATGAAAACTTTTCCTAAAAATGAGATCAGTGGCTTATGAACTCTAACTTGAAGACTTTCTGCTTTGTGTAGCTTCAAGAGCTGTTCAAGTAATTTATTTTCTGGCAAGAACTTTCTTTAAAAAAATAATTCTGAATTGCTTGAAACATCTAAAAGGGGGTAATGAATTTAAATTTTCTTTGGCCTTTAAATGTTATCTTTTACTTTCAGGTGTCCTTTAACCTTTTAAAATTAGGTTTAGGTCAAGTTTTAAACATAAAAAAATGTCTTTAAACAACACATTGTTGCCTTTTTTTATAACATTGGAGTGGGTACTAAGTTCAGGGGGAAGAAAAAAAAGCTTTTTGCAGACATTTTGCATCTCAGTTCTGTGAAATTCAATCTGAATTTACAGTTATTTTCAACTTATCCCAAACTGTATTTTGCAGTGTGACAAGAGAAATGCATTTGGAGTAAGGGGTAGGAGGAGCATATAGCCAGAGGATTTTACATATCAGTGAAGCTGGTGTTTCTGGGTGAGATTTCTGAAAGATAAGGGGGAAAGRGGGAGCACTGTGAGTGGAGAAGTGAGAAACTTCATGGAAGCAGTCACAGAAAACAAGATTTAGGGAGTGCAGTCAGAAGAGTGAGCAAAGGAGACTGAGGGTGGAATCTGGATTCTGAATTTTGTCCAAAAACAGATCTTGAGAAACTCTGTTGAGGTGTAAAACATCTGTCCTTCAAAGTCAGGGACCCAAACTGAAGGATGAGACCTCCAGCGAACGGAAGCACTGTTTGATGAGTTTGAGGTGGAAGTTGTGGAAAGACTTATGATAGTTCTGGGCTGAGAGGACAGAGGATTTTGTAAGGTCAGAAATACTGAGCACGTTTATAATGGGAAAGGAAAGACAGAAGATAGTGGAAGGTCAGAAGAAAGCCCAAAAGAGAAGAAGAGAGGAGTAGTAGGACAGAGAGCAAGAGGAGGGAGCTGAAGGAGTTAAGAGTAGATAAAAAAGAAATGTGCATCTGCTTAATACTTGAGAGAAATCTTCAGATTTTTTCAGCATTAATCCACTCTTTCCTTCCTTTCTCAAAAATAAAAGAAACCAGAGGGGAAAAGTCTTAGATGAATTCTTCTGGCTGGCGACGTCATGGCTGCATTCGGACAGTTGCCTGTCTGGATAGGCTTTTAGGCAGCTCCCTAGTGTCTTTTATCTGTGCTGCTCAAGATCTTTGGGTAAGCAGAAGATTGATGTGGCCTGTAATTACCTTCTCTTTCCTGGGCTCTGCCTTAGAATAGCTTGAATGTTGGGACATAAAGTGAACACCAAGTTCATTCAGTGCTCTGCCTAATGCGCCCGAATACCTTTTGAATACCTGGAAAAGAAGCTGGGCCTCTTATGGGCTGGCCTGGCAAAGGAGGTGTCCTTACTTTTTGGCAGAGCAGCACCACCCATTCTGTCTGAATGATGCTATCCTTGAGCCAGTGCCCCCATGAGGAGAGCTGACCTGTGGGTCAGCCTGGAGACAGGCTGTAGATTGGTACAGACTGCGCTGTCGTGCAAATTTTGTTGCTCTGTTTTGTGTCTGTCTTGGTTATTTTGATTTTTTTGCCATAGACTTTCTGCTGGCTCATGGTGAGTGAGATGTGCAGATTCTGGTACATGACATCCAGCCTTCTCACCGACATTTCTGCCCTACCAGGGTTGTCTTGTCTTCCCTCTTGCCCTGCCTGTGCAGTCATCCTTGTCCCTTTGAATAAAATGTACATAGTGAATAATGTTTTATTAATCCCCTGATTTCTCTCTACATGTTTCATTCCAGCCTCTTCCCAGGCTGTTTTAGACCTCCACTCCTAATTTTTCTAAAGCATAGTGAGTGTCATTTGAGCTTTTCTTGCACTGTCACAGCTGAATCCATCCGTGCTCATTCAGGTATGTCCTTATTCATGCACTATTTTCCTATCGACAGGTGTGGTTCTTGGAAATGTGATAGGTTCCTACCTGCCAAGTCCTATTCATCCGGAGGCTGAAAGATGCTTAGAAGCCATTCATCAAGGGTATGAACTCCTTTTGAAAGACAGGCCTGAGGGTCATGACATTTAACTGTACCTGCCAAACTTCACRTACCCTATGGCCATTGTGGCAGCTGGGACATACTGAAGGAGAGTGTCTGTGGTATGCTTGGGAAAAAAGAGGATGAGTTGTTAGCCCAGTGCTTGAAAATTGCTTGCCTATGTATATTATCAAAGGAATTCAGTTCTTTGTTGTGGTGAAACTCTTCTGATTTCTCCTGCTGTCGCTACAGGAATTGATTGCTTCTGGCAGGAAAAACTAGCACAGGAAAAATCTCATTCTGCTTCAATATTCTGTGAACTGGCTTTCACAGGTGGATAGGTATAGCTGACTCGATCTCTCTGCCGGGCTCTGTATAGCAGGCTAATACTCAGAAACAAGAGATTTGTGGCACGGTAACTACAGCTTGCTTTGGTATTTGAGTCTGACTTTATGTGATAATTTTCATACAAAATTCATGAACTTGTTTGGAGAAAAGCTCTCACTGCAGTGTGAAGCACTCTCAGCTTCTCACACTGTTATTGCATCCCAAGTTGCTGGAGACAGTTTCTTTGTGTCGTGGTTTAAGCCCAGCCAGCAACTAAACACCASGCAGCCGCTCGCTCACCCCCTGCCTCCAGTAGGATGGGGGAGAGGATCGGGAGAGCACAGTTTAATAACGGAAATAAAACAAAGTAGAACAGTAATAATAACAATGATAACAACAACAATAATAGAACATACAAAGCAGGTGATACACAATGCAACTGCTCACCACCCGCCATTGGCCAGCTGGTTCAGCCGCCCCAGCTATGCTCCCCCTGCACCTGGCAGAGCATGGGAAGTCAAAAAGTCCCCAGTGCAAGCATCACCCAGCAACAACCAAAACATCAATGCGTCATCAATGTTCCTTTTATACCAAACCCAAAACACAGTACACCCCYAGCTACTGGGAAGAGAGTTAACTCTGTCCCAGCTGGAACCAGGACACTTTGTTTTTTTAGATCTCTGAGTAATCAGCTACCAAAGTAAGATGCATTTCATAAAAGGGTCAAATCATTGATCGCTCAAAAGTTACAAGTCATGAAATTATCAAAACGTTCTGATATCAACACATGGTCTGAGGACTTAGTGCTACTTCAGAAGGAAAGCACYCTGCAGATTGCAAAAATCTTAGTTTATCTATGCATTTTTTTCAGATCTGTGACCAAATGCTGAAATGATACTTTGCTCTTATCTTTATAACTATTGTGAGTTTTCAGTCTGACAGTGATGTATTATATAATTCATGCTGCCCTGGCAATCTAACTGCTGTCCACTGTTCTGATTCATTATTTTTGGCAAGGCAAGGTAGCATGCACCAGAGTTATGGAGAGCAAGTTGAATTGAAATTTGTTTGAAATATGCTTTTATTTTTTTTTAAAAAGCAATGTTTCTTTCAATAGAACTTATTTTTTGTTTATCTGTATAGAGATCACTTGTTTTCATTCTGAGTTTGGTATTTTATTTTTAAAAATCATGTTCAGGTTTTATTTCCAGAAAATTGACTTTCTTTTTCTTTATGCCCAGTACAGAACTGCTTACAGAAATCACTACTTATCAGTAATTTTTTCAAAGACTCACAGTGTAACAAAATGATGCCTTGATGCCTTAGTCTAGATTCTTAAACACGGATAAGATAAATTAGAGCTTCATTAAATTAATGATTCAATAATTAAAAAGGAGAATTCAGAGGAAAGGCTTAGAAGAATGCATGAAGTATAAATGAACTCTGCATTAAACTTACCATTAAGCGGAGGAACAATGAATCACAAATTGCATCTTCTGTATAAATGCACATGCTTTCTGTGGGCAGACAGTAATTGTTTCGCCCAGGAGCATTCTCTGTAACATCTCCCACTCAGTTACTGTCAGCATCAATTAGTCCGTTATAATGAAAACTTCTGAAATGATCTGAAGTTAAAGAGAAATGAAAAACCCAAATCTCTTTGCTTTAGATTTTTTTCATGTTGTAAATAGTTTGGAAGCATTGATAACTTGCAGCTCTCTTTTATACAGAGGCAACGAAATTTACAAACACATTGATAAACATACCTTAGAAATGCAAGAAAACTGCAGATCCCTTCATTTTTTAATGATGTCATTTACCATCAAGTTATAAGGGTTTCATAAGGAAGTTATTAGAGATAATCTGATTTAGCTCATGGCGATGTCTTCAGGGATCCCTTGTGAGATCTGCATACTGAAATGGGAAGAGGAAGCACTCTCCATTTCTTTTCATTGAAAGTGTTAAGTGAGTTTATCTGATTGTCTTTTGCAATTATTTGGCATTTCTATCATGTACCGTATAATCAAACATGAGAAAATTGCTGAGAAATATTTGTATTACGTAAGTGTATATATGTAAATACTTAAGTACATTTATATTCCTAATATAGTCTCTTATTAGCTACAGGCTGGAAGCTGTCTGAATCCTGCCATCAGTGGTGCTCCTGCCAACCCCTGAAAATAGGCCTCTTTGAATTCCTGAGTCTGATTTAAGATTGTTGATTTAATATTTTTAGAAGAGAAAACAAACCTGAATCAGCAGAGAAATAATTGGCTGAAAATGTGAATTGCACAAGATACATGTTCTCACTTGGCGCCTCAGGGAAAACACACTCTGGAGGAATTCTCCACCCCACTCCTGTGTTAATTTTGACCACCCCACCCCCCAAAAAAAATTCCTGCCACAGATACTTTCTATTCCCTAGTTAGCCACATGTAAAGAAACCTTAATTTTTGATACTGATACTCTTATAGTTGGACTCTGTTTTACATCAGATGGGCAACACATTATCTTGCACCTTTCCTGAGATGTGTCAAAAAGACTTCAAGCTGGAGAGGCAGTTGTGGATGCAAAATAGAAAATCAGAAGCAGGACTTAAGAGAAAATAAATGACAGCCATGGCAAGAACTCACAACATGAAACAGATGTGTGATAAAAACAAATATTGTACACATAAATCCTATAATTTAAATGTATACATGTATGCAAGCCCATGCAGTCTTATGGAAGATGGATGGAGGGGTACGGATTAAGTGCTCAGATTCCCCAGGTGCCTCACTGTGATCGACTTGCAGGGAGGTATTCTGGAGCTGTGTTCCTTTTTTTGTTGATTTGAGTATTAGCCAAAAGCGAATGGGGACTGCTTTTAAAATAGAACTGAATAAAAATATGAAAGCAACTATATAGTGTCATTGCTGTATACGGCCAAAATTGTGACATGGGAAATCTCTTCTGGGTGTCTATTGCTATGGATGTTATAGGCCACTAATGCCATGTATGGTCTTCGTTGGGATAAGGAGCTGGATTTGAGACCTCCCCAGATGAAATATTTGACTCTGAGATAAAATGCTGACTGCCTTCAGCTGAGAACTTCAAAAGATTTTTTTTTTCTGATCTAGTATCTTTTTTCTTGTAGGGTCATTCTTCAGATTCAGATTTTAGAAACTAGAGATGTTTGAAAGCGTGAAGAAAAGGAAGACTAAAATCAACAAGAAATGTTTCTTCTTAAGCAATTTATACAGTTTGGAAAACTATTAAAAGTCATAGTTAACAAAGCTTCTGTGGCTTTGTTAAACAGAGAGCTCTCTAACATTAAAGCTCTTTGTTATCCAAGATTGTGGAGGAGAGCCAGAAAAGAAATCTATTTAGAGTATGAAAATACACAAAGTACACATGTAGCTTGCAAGTAATTCATGCCAGAAAACTAACAGCAGGCAATAGAAAAGCCTCAACTAAAATGCAAATCTTAGTGACTCTTTTTGTCTCTTACATGAGATGGCATTAGTGATTGTTGATGAACAAAAGTAAGATCAATATTTTATATTAGTAAAATGTTTATTTTTAACATGATTATTACATTACTCATATTCCAGTAGTGTTTGAAGCCACAAGTATTGCAGCATATTGCAGGAACAGCTGATGTGGCTTGGATGCCTAACTCAAGGAATCATAGAATCATTAAGGTTGGAAAGGACCTCTGAGATAATCAAGTCCACCGTCGACCCAATACCACCATACCCACTAAACCATGTCCCGAAGCGCCACAGCTACGTGTCTTTTAAATACCTCCAGGGATGGTGACTCCACCACTTCCCTGGGCAGCCTGTTCCAATGCTTGACAACCCTTTCAGTGAAGAAGTTTTTCTAATGTCCAATCTAAACCTCCTCTGGCGCAACTTGAAGCCATTTCCTCTTGTCCTGTCCCTAGTTACATGGGAGAAGGGACCAACACCCACCTCGCTACAACCTCCTTTCAGGGAGTTGTAGGCAGCGATAAGGTCTCCCCTCAGCCTCCTCTTCTCCAGGCTAAACAACCCCAGCTCCCTCAGCCGCTCCTCATAAGACATGTGCTCCAGACCCTTCACCAGCTTCGTTGCCCTTCTCTGGACATGCTCCAGCACCTCAATGTCCTTCTTGKRGTGAGGGACCCAAAACTGGACACAGTATTCGAGGTGCGGCCTCACCGGTGCCGAGTATAGGGGCACGATCACCTCCCTAGTCCTACTGGCCACACTATTCCTGATACAGGCCAGGATGCTGTTGGTCTTCTTGGCCACCTGGGCACACTGCCGGCTCATGTTCAGCCGGCTGTTGACCAGCACCCCCAGGTCCTTTTCTGCCGAGCAGCTTTCCAGCCACTCTTCCCCAAGCCTGTAGCGTTGCCTGGRGTTGTTGTGACCCAAGTGCAGGACCCGGCCCTTTGTCTTGTTAAACATCATACGATTGGCCTCAGCTCATTGATCCAGCCTGTCCAGATCCCTCTGCAGAGCCTTCCTACCCTCAGGCAGATCAACACTCCCGCCCAGCCTGGTGTTGTCTGCAAACTTACTGAGGAACAACCCATGGCTGGGGATCTCGAGTGGGTGAAGGGGCTACGTTTTAGCCCACGAGCCCTATGTGCCTACGGACCTCCCAGCTGCACTTTTCACTCCTGGCTGACTTCAGCATCTTCCTTCTTAGCAAACTTCTGTAAATCCCTTTTTTTAATGCTTAATCTATTCACATGCACTCTGTTGATAGCACCAGTCATGCTGACCTTGGAGCTCTGTGCTCAGAGGTGTAGGTTTCAGGCATTGCTCTGCATAGTCAAGTGATGTCCAGATTTGCTGACCTTGCGAAAGGGCTGAGGAAGTGCAGTTCAGGACTGCAAAGCTTAGAACCATCTAACTTCAAAAGTACAGAGCAAGGAGAAGATCAGTCTGTTTTGCTACATAATTTTGGGTGCCCGTGAAGAGTTGTATTTTCTTCTTGTGTTGGGGAAATCTGACCCCTGCTAAACTGAAAGTAAATCTATAAGTTGATAAATGTTAGCTTTTGGGGAAACAAAGTGAGGGAGAATTCAGTGAGCAGTCCGTGAGGCAGGAAATGGAGTAGCTGTTTTGGGATATAGCAAAAACCTGGGCTTTTTGGATTTGCTGTTGAGTGAAGAGAAGGTTGAAGAAAGTGGCCACCATCTTTCTTCGAATGTGAGCTATTTGTAGAACTTGTAAAGCCAGTCATTTAAAAATGAAGATCTCTAATAATGCTTAGGATAGCACCTGCAACACTTAACGGACAAATTGAACTCAAACATAGCAGTGATGGAGACTAAATAAATTTGCTGCTATCCCCTAAATCTTCCTTCTTTGTCCTTGAGAGCACTGTCCTAAGGTGTAGATTACGCCTTTCCAAAAGTGGGGAGGAAATGAGAGCCATGGAGGTTTTAACTTTGCCCAAGTTACATACTAAGGCACCAATAAGCCTAAAATAAAATCTGTATCTCTGAATTTTAAGCCCTGTACTTTAAAGCACTAAACTGTTCACCCACTGTTCTGGTTAGTCATGAGCTTTTTTGATGCAGTAAATTTTGTGTGTATGTTTCTGTATTAACAGTTTGCCAAATCATCCCATATGCTATGTTTTTTCTTAGAGCAGTGACGATTTTGGCAATATGCATTTAATAGGTGATTTTCTTAATATTCTCTATTTCCTTTTGGAAAAATGTTTTCTTCTGCCTTCTTACAGTCCTAGTTTTGTGAACCACAGTTTTTATCCTTGCAGTAGTTTTAGTCTGTAGTTAAAATTAACAGCTTTGTTTTCCCATATCTTTTTATATTTTATTTGCATATTTAGAAATGTTTAACCAAAAAGGAGTGGGAGATGGTGAGAGGAAACAGAATCATATTATTCAAAATCCAGGCTTTCCACTTTTGCAGAAAATCATCATGAGTCAACAATGCCATCCTCATACAAAAAGACATATATAGTAGGATGTATAAAGCTGAAAGAGAACTACCTGAGGTAATCCTTTCAGCTTAGCTTTGATAAAGCTTCAGGGAGACTGCTATTTCAGACTTGGGCTAACTGGAGAGAGTCCAGAGGAAAGCTATGAGAATGATCAGTGATCCAGAAAACTTATTTGAAAAATTTGTTTTGTTTCATCTAGAGAGGAGGGGAAGTATAACAGTCTTTGGGTAGGAAAATACTATGAAAAAAAGGGTAGGGAATAACCTATTCTTCATTTTCATGGGGGGAGGGGGGAAGAGAAACTTGAGCTACATATTAGAATAACCTTCCTAGTGGCAAGGGTAGTCATGCTTTGGAATGGATTGCCTGGGGAGATTGCAAAATCTTTGCAGGTCTTCATTGGTCTTTAGAAAAATTCAGTAGGCAAAGGTAAGAGTCAAGCAAGGATTAATTGATCTGGCTGTGAAGAGTGGCAATGGACCAGATGATGTCTGGCAGTCCTGCGCAGCCATRTTTTCTGTAGTTCTGTTACATGGATCGCCAGTTACTCGTACCCAATAATTTGTTCTGCTTGAAAAGCAAATTGAAGTGATGGAGATTTTTTATTTTTAATTCAGCCTCCAGTAAATTCCAGTATTCACTTTATTTCAGGCTTGTAAGAGATTTTTTTCCTTTATTTCTATTCTTGATTCCTCAGTATCTCTTCTACTTCATTAAAGAGCAATCTAGTATTCATAGCTTCTTCCACATAGGGGTTATTATCAGGTACAACTGAGTAATCCATTACGTATTTTTCCCAAATAAACTGGGGCTATTATCTTGATTATAAAAAGATGCCCCAGACTTCGAATAACATTTTTAGGTCCTTGCTTTTTTGAAGTTTGTTAGTCTCTTAAGCGTGGACATGAGAACTGGCTACAATAATCCAGTAATACATCTTTCTTCTCAGCTTATACTTGGTATTTCCCTGTTAATTTATCAAGAAAATTTCCCTTTTAAGTTATCGATAGGTCAGCAACAGTTTCAGCTAGTAGAGTTCTGGATTTCCAGCTGCCCAGATCTCAAAATTCTTTACATAAACAATGACTAAACTATTCTTCATAACACTCCTCCAGCTCAAAGAGATAATTAACTGTAGCTGGGATATGACATGTTCCACTCATGGAAGACAGCCTGAATTTCTGGATACCACAAGAGCTATCATATATGTGAAGTGAAATTGCTACCTACTTAGAAAGTTTGGACTTCTTGTCTGTTTGCATCTTTTACAATGCTGATGATTTTTTTTATAACCCAGAGARGCGTATTAATTCCTATATTTGGCCTTGGACTGCAGTGCAGACCTCCTGAGCTATCCTGTCCACARATACACTTGTAAGCATAATGCAGTGCAAAACATAAATTCATCTTTCATCCCTACTGTGAGTGCCAAAACAAATATCAGTTGTTACTCAGCTTAGTGCTGCTAAGAAAATGTTCCGGTTATTGTTATGTCAAAGAGGCAAAGACTGCCAAATCTGTAAGAACAGATACGTGGTTCAGTGAAGTATTTAAAACATGGAGGGCAAGATTTATTGTTAGACTCCTAAGGATATGAAGAGATTGAGAGGGGAAAAAAAGGCTCTGATTTGGAACTAGAATGTGACCCCTTGTCCAGGGTATGCTGGTGAGGCAAGTGGAAGGGTTAAAGGAGGAAAACAGGTTAAAAGCCTTGGCTATTCGAATAGCGGAAAAAAAGGAGAGATGATGGAAGGTTCTGATGGGTTTTGTTAGTGTTTCCTTGAAAGAATTTAGGGAATTCCTGTGCAGAGGAAGAAGTTGATGAGAGAATATAAGGAGTGAGTTCACAGTTGCAAAACAGTATTTCAGCTGAGGATGTGATACCTCCTTACATTAGAGAAGTAGAGTTTGAAGGTAAGAAGTTTGAACCTAAG
Organism: Oceanodroma leucorhoa; assembly: GCA_030449065.1. Classification (NCBI taxonomy): domain Eukaryota; kingdom Metazoa; phylum Chordata; class Aves; order Procellariiformes; genus Oceanodroma; species Oceanodroma leucorhoa. The sequence goes on from JASVER010000093.1 coordinate 196,584, forward strand.
AAGGATCATAGAATATCTCAGTTTGGAAGGGACCCATAAGGATCATCAAGTCCAACTCCCTGCTCCTCTCAAGACCACCTAAAAATAAACCATATGACTAAGAGTGTCGTCCAGACACTCTTTGAACTCTGACAGGCTTGGTGCTGTGACCACTTCCCTGGGGAGCCTGTTCCAGGGACCGACCATCCTCTCAGTGAAGAACCTTTTCCTAATGTCCAACCTGAACTTCCCCTGACACCGCTTCATCCCGTTTCCTCGTGTCCTGTYGCTGGTCACCAGAGAGAGGAGATCAGCGCCTCCCACTATGCTGCCCCTCCTGAGGAAGGTGTAGACTGCCATGAGGGCACCCCTCAGCCTTCTCTTCTCCAAGCTGAACAAACCAAGTGACCTCAGCTGCTCCTCATAAGTCTTGCCCTCGAGGCCTTTCACCATCTTGGTCGCCCTCCTCTGGACACACTCTCATAGTTTGGTGGCCTTTTTACATTGAGGTGCCCAAAACTGCACGTGATACTCAAGGTGGGGCCGCACCAGTGCAGTGCAGAGTGGGACAGTCACCTCCCTCGACCGGCTAGCTATGCTGTGCTCGATGCACCCCAGGGCACGGTTGGCCCTTTTGGCTGCCAGGGCACGCTGTTAACTTGTATTCAACTTGCCATCAAATGGATGGAATGACTTGATTGAAGAAATCTTAAAAATGCCTGTGAAGAGCCCATTTTTCCTTCTGTTAGAGACAAATATTTTCAAAACAGGTTCAGGAGAAAATAGTTTGGACTCTCAGCAAGTGCCACACATCACAACTGATGCAAACTAGAGAGGCAAATAAAACACATACTGGATACAATCAGAATAAAACTCAGGCAAATCATGTTTTTTTTTCCGTTGAGCTTTGTAGAGGAGTTGTTTAACTGGAAATGGAAAAAAGTAAAATACAGGAGAAATGCAATAAAGAGAAAATTAGGATTCCTTAGGCCAAATCTTACAAGCACAAACACTCTGAAAATAGTTTATCACAGATGCCAGACATGATCTTATGCGTCTGTTGGTAGCCCAGCATAATGGAGGGGCAGGATTTCTGAACAATCTGTTAGGACTTAGGTCATGTGTCTGCTTKGATATAATCCATCCTTCCTCAATGGCCCATGCAATCATAGGGTGTCCATAGTTTACCATCTTTCTTCCAAAGCATGTCATTTATATACTCTTCTTTTTTGTCTGCTGCCAGCAACTTTTCAGTTCTGTATCTAAGCATACAGAATCATGGAATCACAGGATCGTTGAGGTTGGAAGAGATCCCTGGAGATCATCTAGTGCAACCCTCCTGCTCAGAGTGGGGTTTCATTAATGCAATTGCCCTGGGCCATGTCCAATTGGGTTTTGAGTATCTCCAGACTCCACAACCTCTCTAAGAAACCTGTTCCACTGTTTCATCATCTCTTCAGTGAAACCAGTCATTAATGAAGATATTAAAGAGTATTTACCCTTGGGCTACTTCACTAGTAATTAGCCCTCAGCTGGACTTTGTGCCACTGATTGAAACCCTTTGAGCTGGGTGTTTCAGCCAGTTTTCAGTCCAGTTCACTGTCCACTTACCTAGTTTGTACTTCATCAGTTTGTCAATGAAGATTTTACATGGGACAGTGTCAAAAGCATTTCTAACTTTTTTTCAGCCCTGGGCCTTTGCTTAGATACTCTTTTGAAGGCCAAAAGATTTTTTGGCACATTTGGGTCCATCTCGTCTTCTCCAGTTTATTATTTTTTGGTAGGTTAACATGGAACATACTGAAAAGATACAATGAGCACAAATCCTCACATCCCAATTAAGGGAGTGATGAGTCTGAGTCTGTTTCTTAGTTTGTGAAGCAAACTAGTCCTGGATGGGCCCTGTCTTAACTCAGTGCTGCAATCCTTTCGCCACGTGGGTTAGAATAAAGGTGTTTCTGAGAAAATATGTATCTCTGAAAAAGCCTCACCTGTATAGTTTATTCACATGAATYTATGTTCTCCTTTTGCTGAAGTTGCAGTTTTTACAAGAATCATTTAAAAGGAGGCTACTTGCCATTTAAACATCTAGCTCGCTACCTTATGTGCCAAAGTAGCACCTCAGAGCCAAGTGCAAATGTAACTGTCTTCGTGCTTGTGTGACTTGTTCTAAACTGCAGTATTGCAAATAGACAGTGTCATTGCATGCAGTCTTTGTGCTATCACCACTTGCTACCAAGAGTGAAACAAAATGTTCTGAGTACAATTAGGTAACCAGAAGTTAGGACATTTGCCTTTTGTCACCCATAAAGTAGCTAAGAGATCTTTACTGCTGTTGAGCAGGATTTCAAAATATTTTGGAAAGGCTACTGGAATAATTTTCCCTGTCCTGTTGCAGTAGGATTCTGACTTTGTCACATGGAGATCATTTCCACTTGCTAAGACCCTACCGAGTGTTTTGAAACAGGAATTTGCCAGTCGTCCTTGGTAGCTCACTTCAGTCAACAACTGCCTTAGACTTTACAACTTTGTTTCAGTCAAAGCTGTCCCTTTATTTTTGGAACAGAGAGTTGTGGCTCACTGGTCAATGATTCTCTCTGAAATCAAGAATTCTGTTGAAAATCAGCAATTAAATCGATGTAAGACTCCTTATAGAATTACATATAAATGGGACACTCAATCAGTTAGATTCTCAGCCTGATGAAATGTGAGCAGGCTCTTTCTGAAAAGTGAGATATTAGAACTTGGCTGCGCATATTGGAGTAGATTAGGTAAAGAGTTACCATGTATGGACCTGTCCAGTCCTTTTGTTTCATGATGTGAACCAGGAGAGAACCCTGCTTACAGGTTTCACTTCAGCTACCACACGTAGGCTGCTTTGTTTTAACCTTGATTGCTATTGCATATTATTCTTGCTTTTGCATGGAAAATGCCTTCTATTATTTTCAAATGTCTGTTTAATTTTTCTCTCTGTTCAGTTAAATGATTTTCTCTTTTGGTAGTTGGGGGGGGATTGCTTTGTTGTTTTTTTTTTAGTATAAGTACAGAGGTGACACTTAACCTTTTATACATTGCACTGAAGAAGGATTCTTGAGAAATATGATGAAATTTTCACTCACAATCACATTTTCTTTTCAATTATTTGTTGTTCAGGGATTTATCCATACATTAAAATGATGCACATAAAAGGAATAAAATTCTGTGGGTACAAATCAAGATTCCTGCTGCTTTTTCTTAAGCCAGTACTAGTACTCAGTCAAGGAAAACTCTCTTTTAAAATATTACTTTCTTCTTGTTAAGGCTAGGGCAGTGTGGCCCTAGGCATTCAGTCTGAATGTGTACAGCATTTCTTTAGATGTTATTTGTGGGTTTTTGCAGACTGCTTTCTTTTCCTGGTTATTTAAAGAGCCTGATACCGTGAAATTCAGTCGTCTTTTCATAGTCCCACCCACTAGAAACCAAATTATTTTTATGAATTATTGAATTAATGTGGGCACCATGGCTGACTTTTTAAAATGCGTGAAAAAGCTGACTTGCATTCTTGGAAAGAAGTTACCTTCCATGTTGAATTGATGTTATTTTTTTTAAATATAGAAGTACTACTAATTCAAAGCTGGTTTAGATCCTGCTGCCGTGCCAATTATCATGGGACTGATAATGTGCTTAGGAATTCTGAACATAACAAGTGACCTAATTCTTTTTTCTTAACAGCATGCCATCTTCCTGAGACTTACAAACTGTCCTTTTAGAGAAAAAAGAAATGTTACTTTCTTAAAATTACCAGTTTATAAGTTACTACACTGTAATTTGTTGTCTAAAGTAGTAGTAGTGAAATACTACTTATCCACACCCTCTTGGTGATTTAGAGTTTTCTTCCAGTCCAGCTGATTTCCATCATGGATGTGCATTGAAAATGAATCTTGATCAGTCACCGTGACTTCTCTTTGCCATTTAAATCTGTGTTCGTGCATTTTAATGTCAAGGTTAGCATGGGATCCTGCGGCTTGGCAAGTCCCCAGTGACACAAGGGGTTTCAGGCAGCCGCTGCTGTTTGAGTGAGACGCCCAGGTGCTCGGCTCAGGGCCGTTGTGCAGCTGGTGGCCTGTCCCGAGGTGACCTTCCCCCAGGGACAACGGTGCCAGGACGCCCGTTCGGGTTTTGTTATGTTACCTTCCCACCGCCGGTGACCTTTGCTCTTCCAGAACTCATCTCTTGTCTCTGTTGCCCCGGATTTTGTGTAGGTGCTGGGATGGCTGGAGAAGGTCGCGATTTGCAGTTAAGCTGAGGGAGGCGTGAAGCATCATCCATCCCCTGCTGGCCTTTGAGGTACTGTGATAACTTTTATCTTACCTGCAAGTGACTTTATTATGGATGTTGGCTAAGCAGAGCCATCAGTAGTATCCTGTAGCACTCTGCAGATAATCCTCATAGATCGCATGATCTGTTCCTACAGAAGGTGATAATGATAATATGCAGTATACAGAATTTTGATTGGGATCCAATCATCATATTTTGTTACCCCAAACAATAGAGATACTTGGATTAAGGCTGTCAAATTCAATCCCGATGTAAATTGATGGCTTCAAGCCCATTGCTACCAATCTCTAGTAGCCAGCATTTGAGACAAAGGGCTTGGTAACTGGTAGAAGTGCTTAAAAACCATTTTTCCTTGTCAGAGAAAAATTATTATACTATATTTTAATGAGCCATTTCTCATTTATAATGTTACTTAAAGTATTAATTGCCCGACTTTTGAAATGCACAGTATTGAAACAAATGGAGAAAAAAAAATCTGTGTTTTTCCAGGGAGAGAGAACATGAAAATGCATATCAGAACGTTGTAGATAACAAATCCTGGTTTAAATGACACTTAAATGACATCTAGTTTGAATGTATGTATTGGGTCTAATTCATATCTGGAGTGTATTACTGAAAGTTTAATCAGATTACAGTGGGATAAGTTTGAATCAAACAAATGTGGTGTAAGGGGTTTGGACCTATGATTGTTCATGCTGTGGAACTGGAAAGTTGTTACCTGGTGTTAAATGGCTGCATGAGACTTTACAGCTGCTATCTGTGTACTATAGCAGTTTTATGAGACTTAACTGGCTACTATTCTCTAAGTGTACACAAATGTAATGTTATTACATAGAAGAGAAATTCTAGAGACTTTTTGCTTTGGTTGCCATAACAATAGGTAAAACTTGCCACCCTATGTCCGTGTTTTTAATGTTTCTGAAACCAGATGGTAGAACTCCAGATGCATTCATTGCACCATGGATCTCTGCTTGGGAGACTTGTCTAAGGATATACCAATTCCACTAAGAAAATAAGAAGGTCAGAATAGTGAAAAGTTACTGTAAAAATGCTTGTAAAGGAGGCGTAATTTAGAGTCATTGGGGACCTCATCAATCACAGTCGTCTTTGTTGTGGTTACTGTGCCTTCTCATACAGAGTTAAGCACACCTGAAAAACAATTTATGAATGACTTCTCTCATTTTACAGCTGAAGCATGGCAACACAACTATACAGAAAGCTGCTTCTGTGCTCTRTTGTCCTGGCTTTCCCTGCCCAGCAAGCCGGTCAATCCCTAGCTAAGCTGCCCGTTCCCAATTCCTCTGTGAGCAGCAGTGCAAGAAGCGTGCCCAGCACTGGGAGCACACAGCTTGAATGTGGGGTCTGGCCTCACTTCTGAGCTCCACCACGGACTCACTCAGGGGTTCTGCCACCCTCTGTAACCCTCGTTGTGTTCCAGTTTCCTATTTGTAAATGAAGGCTAATAATTCTTAACTTCCAGAAGGGACCAAAGCATCCTGATTCTGAGGAAATGCTGTTACTCACACAGCGCCTGTCATATTTGATGTGATATTGACGCTGTGTTACCAGGGGAGAGTCCAAACCCTTTGCATTTAAGTGTGACCCTGGGCTTGGAAATTGGTAGTGGATCACTGGGTGGTAAAGATAAATTCTGTCATGTTTTCTCGCTTGGTATTTTCCACTAACTAGAGATAAAGAACATTTTGGCACAGGGACAAGCAACTAGCTTAATCCAAGGATAACGTGATCAGAGAGAAGGGGAGATTATGCTGACCAGATATCTTGAAAATAACATGTCTATAATTTATATTACCTATGCCAAGTTAGTTTTAGATTAAGAATTGGAAATGTGATGACTGTCCCCATGCAGATCAATTAATGGCTTAGCCTTCATATATTTGCCTTTCAGTACAGGTTTGGCAATACCAGCCCCAGACTCAGTCATCTGGAGGCAAGTTTGCTGCTCAGCTCTTCTGTGAAATTGAGACATTTAATGCATTACGCACAGTGGGAAATGTTCATCTGCACATTTTCTAGGCTGCAATTAATAAAGTGTTCTATTCTGAATGAGGTTTTTGTTTATCCTAAATGAATGTGTAGCATTCTTTTCTGCAAAATTAAACAGATGCCTTGTTATTTCAAGTCCGGGATACTGAAAGTGACCCATAGATGTGGCGAGAGTAATTTGTGCCTCATTGACATTCACAATCCCAGTGGAAGATAACACATGAGGCACAGCTTTAAATAAATTTTGACAGTGCTGGTAGTTCTGCTGAATATGCTGGAAAAAAATTTAATATCTGGCCAAAAGTAGCAGAGATGTTTGTAAAATAACTGCTGTAAAATATTCCAGTAACCGTAATTTCTTTAGCTATTAACACTTACCCAGCTACCAGGTCAGCACACCTCTCTGTCCTTTAAATAAAGCTTTGCTGAGTTGCTTGCTGTGGAATACAACATACAGAGTACGGAAACCATTTGTGGTGCTGTAAGAGCCTGAGACAAGCTAAGAGTACGGAAATAAAATTGACTGTTCCTCCACAGTTTGGAAAAAACTTACAGGAATACATGACTTCTCTTTTTGAACAGCCTTTTAAGTTCAGGGAAGGACTTGCCTACACTGAAAATGTCAGTAATACAGTAAATGTATCCATCGGTTTAATAACAACATGCTGTAATACTTTTCTCATCAGGCAACTTGTTTGGTGATGTTAGGCTACCACAAACTAGGTATCTAGGTATCCACCATGTGTGGGTTATGTCTGCTAGTTTGTGGCTGGGATCAGATCCAAATCTTTTGATCAATAGTTTTATGAATAGATCAGAGACATATATACTTAACTGAAAAAAAAAAAACCAACAAACCCAAGGAACTCTTTTTTTTTTTTTTTTTAGCTTTATGGCTATTCCTCATACTTTTGCTTTATCAGTTCATCATAGAATTTTAAGGGTTTGCTTTTTAGCATTTAATGATAGAGTCATCAGTAGGACAGTTTAATTTGCTGTTAAATAAATTGAGATAAATTCTGCTTCTGTTGAGTCACATGTTACTGCAGATCTGAAATCAAAGTTAAGATTCAGTTTGAACAAGTCTGGCAAAGTCAGGTATTATGTTCTGGCAAAGAGCTACAGGCAGTCATATTTTATTAACTACTGTTCATAAAATAGAAAGGAAACTAGGAAAGTTGACATTAAATATATTGCACAAAATATTTACTTAACAGTCTTTTTTCTTTTAAAGACAATGCTCTGCACTCACTGGTAGGCACTTTTATTCTGGCTTTTGCKTCTGAGTAAAGAGTCTCATAAATATGCTGTTTGAGAATTATTTGTGAAAAATAGATTTTCCAGACTAAATATACTACACTGAACCAGTGAGAAGAATCAGATTAAATAAATCTGTGGAAACCTATCCTCCCACATGTGGCTCAGTGTGCTCTAAAAATGCACTCCAGCATATCAGGTCTTACACTGTACATACTACTGTAGGTTTTATTATGTGTGACTGGTTTTTAGTCCACATAGTCCAATCTTTGCAGTAGTATGTGGGAAGTAAATCTAGATTTTGGAAAGGCTAAGCTCAATATTCCCACTCAGCTGCAGTGGTCCCGCTGTTAGTTCAGCAACATCAGACTGTCTTACTCCATCCACCCTCTGCGCCCTCTCCCAGCGGAAGCAGCTCGTCCCTTTTGCCACGCTTTGCAAGCAGCTGTCCTCTTCCCATCTCTTTTCCTCATGAAGGCCGTTGCCCTCCTACTTCCATCACTAGCAGACATCAAGAAATAGGAAAAAGGAAAGGAGGGGAGCAAGTGGCTGGAAAAGCACAGCTCCCCATATCTCCCTGCACTGATGGTGGTGGGAGGAAGCCAAGCTCTCCTTTGGGCTGTGGCTGGCAGAAAAAGCTGGGGGGTTCAGGCAGCCTTCATAGCTTTAAAAGCCATTTCTCGTCTTCTCCAGGCAGAATTGACACAGGCTGGATGGCATCGTTTCATGGGCTAGATCTGGTTTATGAACTACATGCCATAAATAAAAACCTACTTAACGAATCCAATTTTCATTACAGAAAGAAATGCTAGTCCTCTTTTACAGATGTTTCTCTGTAAAGCTATACCATCTCTATTAATTTGTGCTACAGCTCCTAGTAACAGCTGCTTGTTACCATATCAGATGATTTTCAGCCACACCAGTAAATTCAATGTACTACTCCCATCAGGACAAATTCTTCTTGAAAAAAATAGCTTTTGGGTTGTTTCAAATAAGATAGTTGCTTAAAAAATTACACACCGCATGATACAAGTTTCCTAACATTTCCGTAGTATGATACTTAACCTTTCAGGCTCAAAACTGTTCTTTAGATCCTTTATCAAACATGTATGTAAGTATACCTAGCAGTATCTATAGCAAGTTCTAGAACGAATATATCAAAGGAATGAACATATTTTATTTAAGACTTAAAATCTTACAAAAAAACCCCTTTCCTCTAATGTGGGACAAAAAGACACAGGGAGATTAAAACACAACTACAAGCTTTAAATTTTGAGGACTTTCCTACTCTGTAAGGGTACAGCTGTTGGGTACCTCCCTACCAGCTGAGCTATTCAGGAGAAACCTGGCTGACCCACAATATGTGCTTTTTCTGTGAGCTTTACATGTCTACCATAGAGCGTGTCTGAGACTGGAAGAAAGCCTGCTCTCCTAGGGGGATAAAAACTCAATTCCAGGCCAGCCAAAACCAGACACATCTTAGCCAAGAAACTAATTTATAGATCACCAAGTGATCCTGCAATTAATTGTTCTCTGCAGCCCATAGAATAGCTGACATCTGGATTCACTTTCTAAGCTATGAAACGACTGCAGACTTGGGTTTTTTTTAAATGTGATTAAAGCACCCTGTATCAATTTATATACCAGAGCTAATTAGTTGGTAATCTGTCAAAAATCTTTGCAGACTATCACTTTTAAGATCTCTGAAACAGCAACAGAAAAATATATTCCTTGAGTGAACTATACGGAGTCATTATTCTTTTTAATGTATGGGTCCAGTCACGTTATTAAGTCTGATTGCTGAAGAAAAACTTGTATGCAATAAGTGAACTAAAAATCAGGACTAATTTATGCATCAGGGCAATTCAAAATTCAAAGCTCTGTCTGCTGTGATATTCCGCAGTTTTAATAATGTTGGTAAAGTTATGATCTATGTAGAAGTGATTTATCTGATGCTGCTGTACGCTTTGCAGTAGAACCTAAGAGCAGTCAGTCTCATCATGTTTATTGTGAATGTGGTTGCTTACGCAGGATTCAAGTGTGATTAATAAGTGTCATACATATTTTAGGAGCAAATGATATCATCATTAATGATCTCTTTAAAAAAAAAAGGAAGAAAGATTTTTTATATGCTAAGATTTTTGTAAAAATGGAAGCCTTTTATCTCTCCAAAAATAAAGTTCCCTGTGATATTAAACTTATTCAGTGTAAGAACCACAAAAAGGAAGTCCTACTCTTTCCCTTCTATGCCAACAGTTTCCACACATGGTCACGCGGGTAAGACTAAAAAGACTGCAGTTTAGTCCACAGGGCCCAGTGTTGAGTGGGATGATTACTGATGTGCTGATCAAAGGGAGAGAGACAGTTGCTAAGACTTTTGCTGACAGGTTCCTGTGCAAGCAGCCCTGCTCCTTATGTCAGTATAAAAATGTGTACTGAAGCAAGAGTGCTGGTCAGGCTTCAGGAGAGCCCCCAGCAGGGTTTTACAAAACTCTCTGTGGCTACGTTGCAATATACTCCCCTTTAGTCTGCTTGTTTTTATTGTACTGTGTGTCTAATGTAAGTCCTGAGACCTAGCTTGGTATGGTATTTATTTTTGTGCATAGCTCTCATGAAATGGGTTTGAGTCTGAGCARTACTTGTGGTAGTGGTGGGTGAAGGCTCAGGCTCTCATCTGCTCCTTAGGGCAGATATCTTGTGAATTTTGTCTGTAAACATTTATTTCTTCATGGTCCTGTGTAAAATAACAATAACAGCAATGGAGAAACGTGAATGCAGTAGTCTGTTTTGATAAAAAACAGATGATTCTGCTCCAAAGTTTCACTTACTTAATCAGATAGTTGGTAACTTGATGGAGCTCCTGCAGAGGAGGGAGTCCTAGCATCAGTGGAGGCGTCTGGCCAGCCAGCCTTGCACTGAGCAGCTCTGTGTTTGTAGCACCCGTTGCATAGTATCCCATTTTGAATTGATCGATTCAGACTTTGTGTATTTTATCTGTGACGTCTAAAAGCAAAGGTTGCAATGCAGAACTGATTGTTTTAGTCTCTGACATGTTAGGAGTAGTAAATGTGGATGAAGAGGTTTACATCCACACTGGGGCCTCCATAGCTAAAGAGCATGGTTCATTCGTATTGATTGTAAAATGGAGCTACACACTTATTAAGAAGGTTTTGCTAGTTGCTTGAGTGTTTCAGACGAGCTGGTCTTTCTCTTAATTGCAATTCTTTCTCTCTTAATGCAAACTATTAGTTTGTTGTTTTGGGGCTTTTTTAAATCTACTACAGCTTTATTTTGTGATGCTAAGGTAGCTGGCAGTAAATCCACATGACTCTGTAATGTTCTGTGGTAGGTAAGACATTGGAGAGGGTTGCAGTCGATGCCTTACTCTGTTTCTGGGCTGTGGTGTAAATGCAAGCAAGCAGCTGCTCTTCCCRGTGTCTCCATTTCCGTGTCTGTAAAATGGATAATGCCACTGACCCCCACTGCAGACTGCTTCAGGATTTGCTGATGGAAGACATTGTCTGACAGCATTAGACCTCTTTAGAAATAGATTTGGAAAATTACCTTTAAAATTAATATGGCTGTTTCTATTGCTTATTTTGCAGACACTTCATACTTTCTTCGTTGGTAGCGTTTTGTTAGAGGAAATGTTGGGCATTGGGACTAAGCTCTTTCAGTTTCCGATGTGAATTTCTAATTGCAACCTGGCATCTCCCTTTACCTTGCTTATTGCAGAAGACAGCCTTCCTTGTAGTGCTATGCTAGCTGCAGGTGCCCACTTGGAAGATTAAATGGGCAATTTTCATCTTCACTAAACTGTTAAATAGGTCACTAACTCTAGAGATTACCAGGCATGGCTGTTCAGTTTATTCCCCTTAACAGTCAAGATGGCTTGATCACCTACTGTGCAATCCATTTGTCTCCACTTCCTTAATAATCACTCTCATCTCCAACCGATCTCCAAGCCTGTCCTGGATCCCATGTCACATATCCTCTGACCTCTCCAATGGGGGGAAAAAGGCTTTCCTCAAGGCTTGCCATACTTCTTCCTCATCAGATCTTTTGTCTCTACCCTGCGCTCACCTGCTTCAAAGGTGGAACCTCCCTCTCTCATGGGGATACAAATAATCAGCTGAATACTGGTAAGGTTACACCGTCACATTTCAGCAAAGCGCCAGTATGCGTGTGTGCTTATGTGTGTGTTCAGAGCATGCAAGCACATGCACACAAACCAAACCCCACTTCTGTTCCTTCCTTATGAAGAATTGTTTCAGGACCTGTGCTAGTTGAAATAACTAAAATAATGCCATGATATGATTCAAAATGTGATCTGGAAGAAGAGTTCCCTGAAATCCTGAAAAATAAAGCAATGTACCCAGTATATACATTACATTGACTTAGAATAAATTCAGTTAGTGAAATGAGCTGATTTGTCTCCCTGTGTTTGGAAATACTGGACACGCTAACCTTGGAAAAATCTCCAATTAAAACAGTAACTTAACAGCATCCCTCCTATGGTTCTTGGCTTAAAAGGTGTCATCATCAGCTGTATCATAAAAATGTGTATCAGAAGTGATTGGTTCAGTATAAAGGTTCTAGAGATCCTCTTTGGATGGTATATAAAAAGGCTCATGTGTTTTTAAGCCACTTCGGTAAGCGTGGACATAGTCTATTTTTGTATGAGATGCTTCATCAAAACATACTTAAAGGTTGGGTATTTTAATTTCCAGATCCCACCAATGCAAGTGGAGGAAGAAGTTAACTGACTTTTTAAGATTTTACAAAAGGTTTGAACAGAGATCAGCTTTTCTTCACAAGTTATTACTTATCTCATGAAAACTTGTTTTGGCAACGCTGCATTTAAAAGTACTGAATAGTCTTCTCCCCTTGCTGTTCTCACTCATTATCTCTTTCAACTTTGGGCTGATTCACACGATTAGGGATCTAGCTCAAAATCTTTGTGTATGGCTATACAAAGTGGTTTATGCCATTGTTGAATGCAGTACGCTACTTTTTTGGTAGGTGCCCACAGTTTACATATTCAGTTTTGTATGGACTTAAAGCACCAAATCAGCAGAGAATAGGGCCAGGGAACAATGCTGGTATGATCTTACAGAGGACACATGGAAAGCAGTTGGAACCATATTGTTTCTCATTAACAGAGAACTTCTTAAACAGAGAATTTTACTTGCAATTATTTTGAAAAACGGTTGTGTTGAATAGATGTTCTCATATGCTAACTCTACATCAGTTAAAACGAGATTTAAAGTTAGCTTCAATCTAAATTACAGGTGCAAATTAAATCAATATAAATCATATCTTGAACTGATACAAACTTCAGGACATACAAAATTGCACCAATTTAAAATGCACTGTTTACTGTTATACCTTCTGTCAAGCTGATTAGTCTTTGTATGTTGACCAAGTGATAGTAAATATGTGAGTACTCTGAGTCATGAATGGCCGTCCAGAAATGCTGCTCAAGTCCTTTGTCTGTCATTTACCAGCTTTCACTTAATCTGCTATTTAAGTTAATGACTTCCTAAATGCCACACAGGCTTTGTTATGTAGTCTTTAATCTGATTAGGAGCACATGAATAATTTAGCGTGCGATTAAACCATGTAATTAATTTGTCCCATGGTAATGGCTGTTAAGTAGTTCCATTAGTCTAAGATAAATACCAGAGTCTTAAACTTAAATTTTATAGCTTCTTGAAGATGTTTTTCCTGGAAGAAATGTTTTTTATATGTAGGTACTATTTAAAATGAAAACCCTGCTCCCCCTGATTTCCTGAAATTGGTCTTTGAGGTCTGAAAGGCAGGTTTGGGTTCAAGGTGATTAGAAGAAATTGAGGATGCTTTGTTCAAAAATGCTAGGCTATAACCAAACCCTCTTTCACCTGAAGTCAGCAGGAGCATCACCGTTTTGAAACCGAGCCATCCTTGGACTTTGTAGCCAAGTTCTTAGCGTATGACTTTATAGGTGGATTAACCTAGAACAGCTTTCAGTACAAGCCCAGAGCAGTGTCCAAACTCTGGATTCACTGAAGGGCTCCTTAACCACATCCAAGAACGGATAACCGTTTGGCCTGTTACCAGTTTAAATGCAGTTTAAATCAGAGTAATTAGCTGACATATCTATCCATGGGCCAAAGAAATCAGCTCTGGTAAAAGTATTGAACATGTCTATTACAGTGGAGATACAAATAAATTTTCAATTTTAATACTTAAAACTATTATAAATTATTTAGCTTACATAGAGTTCTAATTAATAATATAAAATTGCCTCTGTTTCATAATTTTAGTTTGTCATAATGATGTACCTTTTAATAATCCTCAAATTTGCATCAAACCATAATAAATGCAGCTTTATGCCAGAGTCCTTCATTCTTTTCCAGTGGTGCTATGTTTTGTTGTTAGGTTTTTTGGGKTTTTTTTCTGAAATGTGCCCTTTATGAGATTTTTTTTTTATTATTATTTGCAGTACATAATTTCTGCTTCTATGGTATTATTCCTTGTTCTTTTCATATCCCGGATAACAACACACACTAGGTGAACGGTGTGTTATTCATATCAACTGTGACAATTTGTTATTTCTGTTTCTTAACACGGCTGAGTATATAGCCTTGACAAGGATTCTATAAAAACAGGCATTCATCCAAGTGCTGCTGATGACTCAATCAAGCTGTAATATCAGCAAGCAAGGAAAGAAGTCTTCAGGCCTGTGGCAGTTTTAGATTGTGTTGATTGGAAGGGCTGTAACTCATTTCATCTGCAGAATGACTCTGTCCTGTTGGCATTCAGGGGGATGAGGGTAAGCAGGCAAAGTGATTTCAGCTATGCATGATCAGCCAAACCAGCGTGAATGTTTTTACGCAAGCACAGAAAGAAGATTTCCTCTTGGTGTCACTAATCTTGCCATGAGATAGCTTGTAAGGAATACCCACACTGTGAAAAATAAAGGCCTTTCACCCAGAAAAATTCTGCAAGGGTGTGTATGTATGTATTGGGTAGTTGCATAAACAAGGTTCAGGACAGGTCTGGAGAGCCTGGAGTTATGTTCGCTTCTCAGCACTTGTTCTTACTTGGTGGTGGATGTATTGGTGTGTATTCATCTGCATTGCACACTCTCATGTCTTTGCCTGTTTGTGATCTGATGGAATGATGAAACATAGCAATGTACAGAAAAGCTCCTCAGATTAATCCTTCACTCAATAATTTTGTGGTTCAGTTTGCAGCGGAGAGGCCACCTTTGGTTCTGGACTAGCTGCACGTGTGCTGCTTTGGCAAGCAATGCTAAACTGGAGGAGGTTACAGGGGAAAAAACCCTCTCATATTTGGAGTACAGTGAGTTAATGGAGATGGCAAAAGCAGAAGTCCCTTTATAGGCACAGTTTAATGACGTGTAATGTCCTTCTTCCTTCAGGTCCTTTCAGGTTCAGGAGCTACCTAAATGTAAATATCTCACTTCAAACAACGGTTTTGTTTATAAGCAAAACTGCTTCTGGTTTACTCTGAGTGTTAATATTGTTTCTGACCAGAGTAGATGCAAACCACTCAGTATGCTGTGACTAAAGTATTTCTTTTCTCAGGGATTTTCTTAGCCTGGTTTTGCCTGTTTATGCTATGTTCACGTCCCACTGGAGAGATGTCATGTTTAAATTCACTTGTGATTGACCTTACTCCAACGTCGCTATAGAAAAGGGCCAAGAATTTTTTTTGTCCTTTTTATAACTCCTGGCTCCCTTTCTGTACTGAAGCAATTAGCCTGAGCTGACCTCTAGCCAAATGTTCCTGTGGTCAAGTTTCAGCTGGCTTGAGGACAGTCAGCTGCTGTAATTTTTTTTTGTGGTTTTAGCATTTTTACAAACTGCTGGAGTTGGGTAAGATATAGACTATAATTCCTTAGAATAGGAAATATGTTAAATAACAGGGACTTTATTAGTGGCATTTGTCTTTCATACACATTCAGGGGTATGTTTTGGGAGGTAGATACTACTAGATTGTAAAAGGTCAGTTTTGTCCTAAACCTGACAGAGAAGCTGTCTCTTGCTAGGGTAACACTGCAGCCTCTGAACAATACTTTTCTTGTTGGCAGCAAGCTTGCAAGAGTGTCTTAGAGGAACAACAGCGGGTCGTTAGGAGGCAGATTTGTGATAACTTTCTGCAAGACAGTAGTTGTCTGATGGTGGAGCAGATGGCACTTCAGAGGATTCTTACAAATTTTATTCTGCACCACAAAAGCAGTGTCATGATGGGGCAGCTTCTGCTTTGCACCAGATTTTCTCCCACGAGACTGGAGCTGTGGCGGTGTAGCTCTCTCTTGGCCTCTGATACCTCTAGAAGTGGTAGTTGTACCTGCAGCCCAGCAGACCTTTTGGTGTATGTGCTGGACGCAGAGAGAGGTCAGGTAGTCCCTGGTGCTTCACATGCCTTGCAGAGCTCCTTTTGCCTGGGAGAGACCTTGAGTATGAGCCCTGTCCCAAGGGCTCTGGATCTGAGCTCCAAGGAGGCTAACACAACTTGCCCTTTCCAGAGACTGTTGTACAAAGGGTGGAGCATGGCCCATCCGTGTTTTCAAAAAAAGGAGCAGTACCATTTTTGAGCTCAGTCCTGTCCATATTGGGCAAGTTCAGAGCACACCAGTTGGATTTTTCTCTCACATGTAACTTGTCTGGACGGATAACTCAAGGGAGGATCCCATGTGGATTTAGGGAGAGCAGAGACACTGTCGTTTTGCCTTGCTCAGACAGTGACATTTGTGAGAATCCACACCTCACCTTTGAGGTTTAGGAAAGCAAATTAATCCTGTGCCCTATTTCAGAGAGCTAGATGTTTTAGTCAAGGTCTGTGGCTCAGCAGGGCTTTCCCAATAATTGTAGAATTGCTCTAAAACAAGTAGTAGCTGCTGCTGGAGGGGTGGCTGTGTCCTCCTGTCCACCCTGGCTGCTCACTCCCATGCCCGTGCTGCCCCAGCTCTGCTCCCAGAATGCGTCTGTGTGGAGTCCTGTTAAGCCCAGTCAGCAAACAGATTTGTTACAATAAACGTTCATGGATTAATTTTAACTGGAACAGTTTCTTGACGGAGTTCACTGTGTGCAGGTATGTAAACAAGTCTGCCAGCGCAAGAGGAAGAGCAGTACGGGAATGGGATTGTTTTCATCTGCAGCAGYAAGACCTTATTGAAGTTCAATGTGATTGTTGACCTCCAGGACGTATTTCCAGGCTCCTGGGTTGGTTCTTCAGCTGTCAAACCACTCTTCCTGGGAGGAAGCTGAGATGGCTGCCGGTCACAGCGCAGAGGTGGAGGAGATAGCCGTGATGTGACAGCTGCATGTGGGGGCTGATCCTGGTCCCATCATGGAGTCGTTTCGTGCGGTTATGAAAAATGAAACGATGTTCACAGATGTGCTCTGAATGACAGACTCCTTTGATTTGTTCTCACAGGAGAACTCTTGTGAGGATTTGGGCTTTTCTTGTGGCTGTTGTTAGACAGAAGTAGGAAAGCGTGGAGAAGAGCGGTGGGAAGATCAGCAGAGGCTGGTGGACACGGGAGAACAGGGAAGTGTGAATATGGAAGCAGCACGGGAAGCCTGGGTACTGCAAGAGGGAGAGAGCAGGAGGGTTGTAAATAAAGTGACATTGTGCTCAGGCCTGTGAAAGAGAAAACAAAACGTTAGGGAGAAAGTGGAAGGGCTGAAGGGGAGGGAGGGCTGTTTGATGGGTTAGAAATTGTGTAAGAGGAGAGGAATTGGCAAATACAGAGAAGCATTTCTGTAGAAGATTTATTAATCAGAGACAATAAGAATCCTTTAAACAAGAGTACAGATGGAGCAGGGGAACAATTGAGCTAGCTGAAAACTTAGCTGATCTCGGATGAACCTCGTGATGTGCCAGTGTTGCTCCTCTCTGAGAGTAGGAGGATTGTTGGCCTGTGATTTGCTTTATGAACTTTTTCCCAGCCCTGCGCACTCCAGCAGCTGCAGCCTGCACTGCTTCTGGTCCTGCTCCCCAGGCTGCCTCTCTCTCACACCGCCGCAAGTCCTCACTAACAAGCCTCCAGCCTCACCGTACCCCTTCCCCCCTTCCTTCCTCCCTGTCCACTTGGGAATGGGGGAGTCACCTTTGGAGAGACCCGTGTCTGTTTGGCCAGGGGAAGGCCCTGGCCGGTGCCTGGGAGGTCCCCAGAGCTCCCCCAGCTCTCCTCTCTGTGCAGCTGCCCCGTGCCCGCTCAGACTGGCCACAGGGTGCCCGGGTGGTGCAGCTGGGCATCCCTGCGGTGCTGCGGGGGAGCATCTCCTGGCTTGTCTTTGCAGCTCTGGGTTAGACTCTGCTAGCCTACACTGGTTGGAATAAATGCCTCCTGTACTGAGCCTGAAACTCGAGAATTATTGAGCAGTTGTGTTAGTGAGGGTGTGAGAAATACCTCCTGATTTTCAAGTTTTGTACTATACAGCACGGATGAGACATCTGGAGTTGGTAATAGTTTCAGGTTTTTTTGTAGTGCGATTCATTCTGTTCTCTTGGAGTAAGAAAATTAAGGAGGGAATTATCTTTTAAATTCAGTGTTACCATAGTTTTACATACTCTGCGTGCTTGTGTTTACAGTTTCTGACTAAATTCAAACTTTGTTAACTCTTCTAGGAGACTGACTAGTTTTTGGTACACAGATTTGACAGTATCGGTTGTTGATCGGTAACACCCACTTAAAGATTGTTACTCATTAGTGGTCTTGGTTGTTTGGACAGTTGTGATTTAATCTCCCGTTAGATGAAGAAAGAAATGTCTAAGTGAAAACACTCCAGTGTAGAATCAAGGTTTGTCATACCAATTTACAGTCAAATGTGAAAGTGGAGCTATTTCTTTCTCTCTCTCTCTCTCCTGCCTCACTGAACTGGGGTGTCAGTGTATCTTGGCAGTTTTGTGCCACAGAACAAGAAATTGCTGCCTGACTGTTGTTTCAGCGTTTGTGTTCATTTTGGTGCTGTAGCTTTGGTTTTGAAGATCTCCAATAATCTCTGTACTCCACTGGCATGGTTGTAAATGGTCAGGTAGTAATATATGGTATGTATGTTTTTCCCTTACTACAGATGGAGACCTCATGAGCTTTTGGGGGCATGGTACGATTTTGTGCAGAAGGCTCTACTGCTCGCAAGTCCAGTGTATCCCGGCTTCTGCCCTTCCCCGTTGTTATCAGATGCTGGTGATGATGGCAGGAGCAAAGTAGTGTCCCTCAAACAAGATTGTGTGATGGGACTATAGGCTACGTGTGTGTGGCACAGGTGAATTAGGGAGAAGGAGCAGTGTGCTTTTTAGGGAGGTTGAAAGGCTTGTTGGGTTCTGCTTGGGTTGTAAAGGTTTGTGTGCTTGGAGGTTGTAAAGGCTTGTGTGGAGGTGCTCGAGTCCATCAGAAGGTGCCTTCTCAGAAGTGGCATGGGTAGAAGTTTCTGGCGTGAGACAGCCTCCATGGCAGCCCCCGAGGAGCAGCGCGGCAGAGCAGGGGCACCGAGGCAGGTGCTCTGGCTTGTGCAGGGTGCCGGTTGGGGACAGACCAGAGAATTAGCCCGGGTTATTCTCATTCGTGCAGCCCCACAGCTACTCCTGCTCTCTCCACTCCTGGAGTGTTGCCTGCCACAGGCAGTGGCCGCAGGTACTAAGCTGGTGTTTTTCCATTACGAGCCATCTGGCTTTCTGGTGTGGTAGCTGGCTTATTAAACTGCATCACTCCTCTCAGCTTTACTGCATGTAGTCCTAGACACAGGAAGGGCTATACATGGCATGTAAAGATGAATACAGCTTCAGAGGAGCATGATCTGGAAAGGGGATCATCATATCTTTGTTTCTTGGAAGAGATACCGTTCTCTTCCTACTTTCACATTTTAACCTAGGCTACTCTTTAGGCTCCATCCTCCAAAGGCTGCTGAGGGTGGAGTGTGGTTACTCCCTAGAAGCAGGCTAGAGATTGACAATACTTGATTTTTTTCCCCTCTATATTAAATGAACTAGATACCCATAAGCTAGTTTTCTTGTAAAAATAGCATTTACTCTCTGTCCTAGACTGCAAGATGATGTATGACTTTATGACGCAATAAACTGTAAACTAAATACACTTCTGGTTTAAATCCAGTCAAATTCAATGAAACTAGATAATCGTTTAAATGTCATGTCATATTAGTTAGTAAAACTAGTTTATAAAGAAACTCTCTTCCTGTCTTTTGTTATTACAGAATTAGAGGTATGGATCTTCAGCATCTGCTGTTTATTTTGGCACTGGTCTGTGCAAATGACTCACTTTCTGCAAGTGATGGTAAGTTTTATGATACCTTTCTGTGCCTTTGTGTGTGTACATATATCTATAGTTTTATATAAAGAGTATTTTTATATTGTATGTGTCAGGACTGTGCAAGTTTCTTGATTGCAGTAACGTGGGTACATAATGTGAAATGTGAACAATACATCAGTTAATCTTGTTGTAAAGAGTGTTGTAAAGTTAACCTTGTTTTAAAGATGAGATAGAGACGTGTTGCAGAATGAAGGTGAATTTCATAGACAGCGTTAGATATGTGATCTGTAAATAGGCTGGATCAATGTTGATGTTATGAAAGAATTGTATGGGGTTAATTTTTTTATAGAAACTGGTGGGTTTTCTCCTTAACAAGTCTTTTTAGTATATTCGTATGTTAAGTGTAGAACT
This sequence comes from Oceanodroma leucorhoa, assembly GCA_030449065.1. NCBI lineage: Eukaryota > Metazoa > Chordata > Aves > Procellariiformes > Oceanodroma > Oceanodroma leucorhoa. Next base: position 216,838 of record JASVER010000093.1, read on the forward strand.
ATTTAGAAGTACAGAGGAAGCATTTTAAGACTGTACACATTGGGTCTGAGGCCAATATGAACAAGTTTCATAAGAAACACACTTAGAAATTCTTGAGTAGAGGTAATAAAAGGGATTTGAAAAGAACATGTACCCTCCACCAGCCAGCTGGCTGTGGGTAGCCAGCAGAAGCCATTTTAGAGAGGAGAAGCTCTGAATGCACATCCTGTGGTGTTCATGATTCAACAGATCTGCCCAGAGTTCTCATCCACTGAATGTACCTCTGGCTTTCCACAGTTCTTCTCCTTCCCATCCTTTTTCACCTCAATTCTTCCATCTTCTGAATTAAATGCCAGACTGGAAAGTACCTGGTCCAGCTGAGCTTTCTCTGATGCTTTCTCTTGTTGCAACCAGCAATGATTTAGAACCATTTCTGTATCACCCGGGGGCCTGTCCTGACTCTGGTGGGTCCTCTGGGACTGGTCTTTCACTCATTCAGAACAAAAAGTTCCCATTAACTCCAGTGGGAGTTTTACATTATGTCACACTGATCTGCTTGTGCTAGTTATGATCTGCTCCTGTAAACAAATGCAAGATAACCTGGTCTGCTCTGTCTCATTCTGGCCTTTGGAGAGAGCAGTAACAGTTTTCCATAATTACTGGTGTTATGCAAACGTGTTACCGCTTCTCCCAGAGTGACAGAGCAGCTGCAGAAGGGTGGCTCCTTAAGCAAGTGCCCCTCCTGACCTCCTAGCCAAAATCAGTGTTAGCAGAGAAAGTCAGAGAGAGCGGTTTGACGAGTAATTTTGGAAAAAGTGGGGTGGAAACAGCTTCCACAACAGCTTTTATTTACAAACTGTAAATAAACCGATAAAATTTTCAATGAAAATTTCTGACATCTCTCGATTTCTTATTTTTTTCTTTAGTTTCATACTTAGGTGTTACTGAATGCAAATTACATACCTATAGAGTTRCAAGCCATGTTTCATTAGCCTTTCTAGTGTTAGTTTTAAAATATGGTACTAAACCAAAGGGCTATGGCATAGTTGCCTGTAGTCATATCTGTCCTACAGTTTAAAGGTATAATCAGCCTCCTTCACCCTGATACAGTTCTGTATTTTTTTGGAGTTGCATGCTTAAAATTTCTAGATACCAATGTTTGTAGAAGCGCGGGAGAGATAGAAGGGGTATTACTTTGTATAATCAGCCTCCTTCACCCTCATACAGTTCTGTATTTTCTTGGAGTTGCACACTTAAAATTTCTAGATACTCATGTTTGTAGAAGCGCTGGAGAGATATAAGGGGTATTACTTTGTTGTTAATGGAGACATTAAGCTGAAATAAGATATAATTAGAACTCAGATGATCAGTTTTCAGGGAATTCTTCCATAAAGTTCATTTTGTTTATTAAAAAAGGGGTTTGGATAAGGAAAACACAAGTTTCTGTTTATTTATTTCTATGTGTGTGGCTCAGATGCTTGTCCTTTGTGTTATCATGACAAGAATCTGTAAGATGTCTATAAGAAGAGAATCTATAATCTACCAAATTTACCAAATTTGGTTTGAGTTCCTGGTGTATCTGACCACTGAAGGTGATGAATGAATCAAGTTTTCATTTTTGTTCCCTATTTTCATTTCCTACTTGAAGTAATAGTTTCATTCTGCTGCCTACATGTCCCATGGGAAATGAGTGTGCCTAATCAAGAAGTGTGTAAGGAAGTGTGGGGCAGTGGAGTGTTTATTTTTATATTAGAAGTGGACTGAAACAATGTGGGGCCTTTATTTAATGTGTTTTGGATCCTTCTCTGTCTTCTGATTTGGTTAGAAGGAGTTTTCTGATATGAATTTGGAGAATAAAGCTATATACTAATTTTTTCCCCCTTTGTGTACCAGTCTCTTTAGTTAGACCTATGAACTGAAATAAAATTTGCAAATTCCTGCTTGATTCTGCTGAAATGTGAAAAATCGGTATTTCACAGCSAAATATGATACATGTACCAGCCTCTATTCATTGCCTCGTACAGAATGGTCAGTRGAACAAAAATGAATGCATCCTGACTTGATCCTTCCCCCCCCCCAGTGTCTGCATTTTACAGTACATTCATTCAATAGACAAAAATAATCCCTGCCCAGATGCAGTCTACTGGACCAATTGATTTCTCTCTCAAGGTTTAAGAGCACATGAGGATTTTTTGATTCTTGGCAGATGAGGTGTGGTCCAGATGTCCTAAGTTAAGTAAAAATCTGTGTTATAAATAAAACTTCACCACAGCATCACCTTTGTGTGACTTTGTCTATGCTGATGAAATAGTAACTTCCATGAGCTTACCTTCAGAATCAAATAATAAAGAACATTTTGTATTCCTGTGCTTAAATCCAAGACACAATACTAAATATATATGTCTTGATTTGCTGCATTATTAAAGAATTGTGTGTGTGAAGGGAACAGAACTTTGTTGTCCTGAGAATAAATTTCTAACCACTAAACTGCTTCTAATGCTGTAACACATTTATTCTGAGTGGGGGGAATGCTCAGCTGAGAAAGTCAAACCAGAAAGTGTAAGTCAAACAGGAATATTTGAGATTTGAGCATGAGAGAACATCCATTTGCCAGTCTTGCATGATTTAGGACAGAATATGAGATGAGATCTGTTTATTAGCTGTTTTGTTCTTTCCCCCCCCCCCCCCCCCATGTGAATGTGCTTGTACCTGCAAAAGTTCTCATGAGCATCCAACCCCACTTAGGTGATGAATTCTGACAATTGTACAAAGCTCTGCCCAGCACAGTCTTGCTGAGGCCTTCCGATAAACTTAGATGTGCTCCATGCCTGTACCATATCYGATATGTTGCCCGAGGGACTGGATGTATGGTGTCTTGGTTCCCTAAAAAATCCACTTCAGTAACTGTACTTCTTCTGGCAGCACATTAAAAAATTATACATATTTGCTATTCTTGCACCAAAGCACATTACGGAGACAGTGTAATATTGACTTGTACACGGAAGGCTTTCATGTCTTGGAAGTGAGTAAAGCTTACATTCAGCCTTACAAGAGCCTGTGCTTCAAGCTGGCTCCATGCCGGACCCACCCTTGGCACGCAGTGAAATCCCATACGTGTTTCCTGCTGGCGGGAGAGAGGGTGTGAGGCCAGCAGTTGGCCAGGCAACTGCACAGCATTGAAGACCAGATATTGGATGTTTAGTCACCTATTTGCTGTCTCCAGGCTGGTGCCAAGTTCTGCTGGAGGCTTTCCATTGATTTAGCTCATTTTCGTGCTCTCCTTTCGCAGAGAGCTTGGTTTGCTGGCTCCTTGMACTGTGGCTAGCGTGAAGTGACAGGGGTGCCTACCATCTCTGAGATGGCGATGCTAAATGTGACCAAGCATGTCTACTGCACCAGGTCTTCGAGTGTAATTCAGAGCTGAGCAGGTCTCGGACTCGCAGCCTCCTACCAGGGGACACTGACCCACACACTGCCCGTGTCCTCGAGGTGCCTGCCGTACGATGGTAAGGGTAGAACAGAGGCAGTGGTAGAAAGAAGGGGCCACAATAACAGGAAGGTAATTTCTAATAGGTGTTTAATTACCATAGGTAAATGCGTTTTGGGCCTTAGGGATTGGAAAACGTAAGGCCCATCTTCACAGCTAATGAAGACATTTTTGTTACATCAACAGAACTTATGCTTCTAAGAGTTTAGGTTGCTTTGAAGATGGGGAATAGTGTGATTTTGAAAGTTTAGTTTAATTTAGTTAATTAGGTATGAGAACAAGAAAGAGTACTGCTTCATGAGTAGGTCACCTATGTCTGCAACACTAATTGTCAGTCAAGCAAAAAAAAAGCTTATATTCATGTACACATAGACAATTTGTGTTTGATATATTTATATTAATCTAAATGCGGTGTTTCAAATACATACCCAGTGTACACCTAGGTATTTTGGTGTACTATACCTGCTGACAACAGAAGTGGTTGAGGGGAATTGCTCCAGACACAGATGGCAAAACGTTTAGGAAGAAAAATAAATCTCATCTGCTTGTTCCTTCTCTACAACTGATGAGTGTAGGTCACAAGGACATAGAGGAATAAACTGGGAATTAGTCCCAGTTAATAAAACAATGCATAAGCTCAAGCAGTTCCAAAACTAATTTCTTCCCTGTGAAAAGAAGTGGGAGATGTCTTTTATCATTTTTTATACTAGATCAAAGTTCATTCCAGACTATTACGCTATGCTAATTCATCCTCTGAAGCAGGTTTAGAGAGGCATTCATATTTGATGATAGCACAATAAAAATATTTTTGAGTGACCTGTTTTTGTACAATGATAATTTTAAGAGCCACAAGCCTAAATTTATTGTTCATTTTATCTAATCTGATTTTAGAAATTTATTTTTTTCCATCACAACTTTTTTTAATTATTGTATGAAGCTGTTATGCTCAAATGCTCTACTTTCCTCTCTGTGATATAAGAAGTAGGATTAATTATTTCCCCTTCTGAGACATATCAAATCTAATTTTTACTTCGATCAAAATGTCCTTTTGTTATGCTGGTGTCTGCTCACTTACTGTACTTGGATGCTTTGCGTGCATTACATATCCAGATTAAACCATCTAAGTATAGGTGTGCACTGGATATCAAAGCTCCCAATTACAGAGCTGGAGATTGAATCCGTAACCCATGCATAGGGCTCTAGTGTCATTAGAGACACCCCTGGGCACCTGAGACATTTGCATGGGACTCACAGTGATGACATATGACCTGCAGGACACCTGCTTCATTCTGGAATGGCCAGAAGCTTAAAGAGCTCTATAAAAAGCTTAAGGCCAGGCATCTTGTGTGTACCTGAACATCTGTCTTCATCAGCTGTTCTTTGTTCCAGGGACTGTATTGACTAGCTCTCCATTGGCTATTGAGAGCTTGGACACCTAAGGATGAGATTCATCCATGTATGAATCATATGGATATCCTGTAGGTACCCAAAAAATCTGCATGAGGCTTGTAGATAGGACATCTGTGCCTTTTGAAGCAGAGGCTGGAAGGCAGGCAGAATATCCTGGGCAGTCTGAGATAGCTACAGATGTTTAGACAACTGGATTTTGCCCTACTTTGCATAAAGAGAGCTAAATATACGTGTCTTCATTTTGAAGTGAGCCTCACCCTTATAGCTACTTTGTTTGGTTATGCATCATTCTGCGTGCTTTCTCCTGGGTAGTGTCATAGCTGCTCAGCCACACACTGTAGCTCTTCTGCTATAGCCAAGGTGAGGGGTCTTCTCACTGGATTGACAGGATAGCAGTTGGGTTCTCGCTGTCACCGTGAAGTTAAGTAGCAGATGGATGTTGTCTAAAGGCATGGATTTGACTTTTGTGACACACGGAGGAATTCTTAGTCTAAGCAGGAGGGTGCCTTTGAATTGCAGCATATTCTCTGCTGAGGAAGGGAAATTTGTCCATCTCATCATGGAGTCAGGAGGTACCAGGGACTTTGTTGTTTGGCTTGAAATATTCCGAAAAAAGATGAATAGCTGTGTGGGGTCTTGGCTTAGAACATGTTTTATGATGTAGGGGAACCCAAATTTTGTAAATTGCAGTCAGTGTAGTCACAAGCCATTTCTCACACTTGAAGGGTATTCTTTTAAATGGCTTTTTTTGATGATCAGGAAGACTAGACATATTTGCGTATATAACAATCCTAATCTTGTTAGGAAGTGACAAAAGATAATGAGAAAGGGCAGAATCTTCCTTAGCTTAAGCTGCAAACTCTTGCCTTCTCTTGGTAAATAAGTAGTGCCATAATATAGGTGGTAGTCGTTTGTTCATTGTGGTCATTTTCTCCTCTTAATTCTTCTAATTGGTGTGTCTTTGCTACGACCTTTCTCTGTGTTACCTACTTTCTCAATTATATCTAGCTATTTAAGTTCGGAACACAAGCCAAAGCAGAGCTGGCAGTAAAACCTGAAAAGCTTAAAACTATGATCAGCTTAGTGCATTCTGGTTTACATGGACAGGGGCAGAACTGTCGAGAATGTGGATTTAAAACTTCTACCTGCAGATAAAGTCTTTAGAATAGTTGCCTTATTTCCAGAAGTTTAAGTGTTTCTGAGCAAGAAATATGTTCCATTAGGTCAAAGAAATTGCTATAGAGCTGTTCCAGGAGCCAGGATCAGAAAGCTTGGCACAGGGAAGTGTAAGTTATAGCACTCTGATCTGGCTAAGCCATTTTGGCTGGAGAGAAGATTCATCTTGGCAAAGGGCAAAGTAATATTTCCATCATCACTTTCCATTGCGATTAGGCATGGGTTTGATGGCTAGCAGAAACATCTGAGGGAAGGCCTTGAGTCTGTGCACTTCTGAGTTACTTTTACTGCTCTTGCTTCCTAGCCAGTGGTATATATTTCAGATAAGCCCTTTGTCTGGGCCGGTGTGACAGTATCTGTGCTTTCACATGGAGAAGAAAGGATTTCACCTTGTCTTTTTTCTGTGTTGGGAGCGTACATGTTTTTTTTAACAGGAAGGGATTTGGGATTTCGAACAGTGGAAGACACATGCTGGAAATGAATTGTAGACAGGCCTATGTTTTGTAAGAAAACACAGAAAATAAAAACATAGTGCTGAAATTTTCAGGTATAGTAGCTTTAAATTATGCCCCTAAAAATCCATGCTTAGGCCTGTAACTGAGTAGATCCCATGGTTCAAATGCTAACCTGGTGTCATGGTTTAACCCAGCAGGCAGCTAAACACCACACAGCCGCTTGCTCACTTCGCCCTGGTGGGATGGGGAAAAGAATCGGAAAAAAGGTAAAACTCATGGGTTGAGATAAAGACAATTTAATAGGACAGAAAAGGAAGGGGAAATAATAATAATGATAAAAGAATATGCAAAACAAATGAGGCACAATGCAATTGCTCACCACCCGCTGACCGATGCCCAGCCAGTTCCCAAGCAGTAGCCGTGTCCCTCCAGCCAACTCCTGCCAGTTTTTTTGTTCAGCATGACCTCATATGGTATGGAATATCCCCGTGGCCAGTTTGGGTCAGCTGTCCTGGCTGTGTCCCCTCCCAGCTTCTTGTGCACCTCCAGCCTCCTCGCTGGCAGGGCAGTATGAGAAGCTGAGCATTCCTTGACTTAGTGTAAGCAGTGCTCAGCAACAATGAAAACATCAGTGTGTTATCAACATTATTCTCATCCTAAATCCAAAACACAGCACTATACCAGCTACTAGGAAGAAAGTTAACCCTACCCCCGTGGAAACCAGGACACCTGTGTTGCCAGAGGCTGGTGGTCTTTGTCCTTTCCTCCAAACCACATCTGTGACTCCAGCATTTACTGAAGACTTTCAACACTTTGGATATCTTCACCCACATGCCTGCCAAAACCGCTTCATGAACAATCAGCGTCAGTCAGACACCCTGCAAAATAACGTACATGCCATACTTATCCCATCCARTTATCTCTGTTATCTTTAACATTCCTGCTATCGTGTATATTTCCTTCATTGCTCTTTAGTTGCCATCATATTTTCTTCTCTTTTGAACACAAACTCACCAATTTGCTGTCTTCTGATTGCTGGGGTTTGAGGTCATTTGCAAGAATTAGCCACACCTCTGTAGTTAGGGCCAGGTGTAGTCAGAAGGAGAAGTCAGTCTTTCTGCCTCTCAGCTGCAAAGCTTGTAATCCCAGCGTACATCTTTACTCTCCCAGACCTATAGACTGCAGCCAAGCCACCAACACACATGCTGGTCCTCCTGTGAACCAGAATTGTTCCTCCTTTACCAGGGCTGAGCTGCACCCAAAACTGCTGGCTGACAGTGGCCACTTGTGGCTTGCTTTTGGAGGAGAAGCAGTGAGGCCAGTTTGAAACACGAACTTTTGACCACACGTACGATTAAGTCCATGTATTTAAAAAGGAAGATTAGGTGATGGAGATGATGCAAAAATGTGCACAGCGGTTTGTTACCGCTATCTAAGCAGCTAATAAGTGAGAAAATTCCTAATTACAGTTTTCACTTTAACTTCTGTTTTGATATTTTAAATGTAGTTGTATATTTCATGTGAATTATTTAAACAGTTTGTACTGCACTAGCCAAATGAACTCAGTTAATAAACTGACTGTGCATCCCATCAACCCAGTACAAATGCCCACTAAACCATGTCCTGAAGCACCTCATCCACACGTTTTTTGAACACCTCCAGGGATGGTGACTCCACCACTTCCCTGGGCAGCCTGTTCCAATGCCTGACTACCCTTTCAGTGAAAAAATTTTTCCTAATATCCAATCTAAACTTCCCCTGGCGCAACTTGAGGCCATTTCCTCTCGTCCTATCGCTTGTTACTTGGGAGAAGAGACCAACACCCATCTCTCTACAGCCTCCTTTCAGATAGTTGTAGAGAGCGATAAGGTCTCCCCTCAGCCTCCTCTTCTCTAGGCTAAACAACCCCAGCTCCCTCAGCTATGATCAGGGGAAGGAAAAGTAGCTCAACCAAATAAACACTAATCCATATTATAAAAGCATATTGCATGAGTTACAATGAATCATTCCATGCAGTGGAGCGCACACAGAGCAAATTGCCTTCTATACTACCTACCCATCAGTAACAGGAAGAAGAAAAAGAAACCCTTGTTACTGCACATTCATAGCATACAATGAAATGACCATGGGAAGGGGTAACATTTTTTCRTTAATTTAAACAATGATGCAGTAATTTGCACTGCCTGATTTAAAATACAAGAGATTTTTAGAACCAAGAGGCTGTCTGCAGCGTTGCACCTTTTCTTTCCATGCTGTGCTCTTCAAAAGTGGCAATCAGGATCAGACTGGAAACAGAATWAAAATGTGACTGGGAATTGGAGAACCATCATTGAACAGACCTGGTTCCTACCAGTATAAATGAGGGAGCATTGTGTGCACCTCAGCGATATTTTGGCACACCTGGATGTTCTCTTCAGCTGTTCCAAGGGATCAGAAGTTCAAGAGAAACATTTTAGAGTAGAAGTTCACAAGATGCCATCCTTGAATCACACAGAGCGACTCTGAAAGCTTTGTGCTGGTCATCACCCTCAGCAGAACCAGGTGATTCTCAGGTTGCAGCAGCACTTCCAGCATGGCTGGGTACTTCGGGAAGTGGAGCCACCATCTGAAGGATGGCTGGGTCCAGCCTTGCAGAATTCTTGGTCAGCTGGGCTCCAGAGAGTCCCCCAGTTGCTTGTTTCCAGCCTTGGCTGCTCCCCCAGTCTTCCCTGTTAACACTCCAGCAGAGTACTGGTACCCAGGTGGTTGTCTACTTCCGAGGGTGGTGGAAAGAGGACTGGGAATGAGATAGTGGTGGGGAGCTTGGTCATTGTGTGGCCCTCCGCAACAACGCTCTGGCAAGGTTCCCCTTGGGGAATAAAAATACTTAGCCTAGGCTGTTTCCTTTCTCTGCTACTGGAGAGGTGCTCAGAATGAACTACAGAAGAAGAACAACTTAGGAATGGTGCTGTAGGTGAGAGGCAGAGCTACAGACTACCAGTAAGGACTCTTTAGCTTCTGAATCAGGAAGAAGTCCTGGTACTTAACAAGACAGAGGTTTCTCTACTTTGCTTTCTCTTCCCACCCATTGTAGAAGCATGCTCTACAATTAAGTAGTAACAGCAATGGTTAGTTTTCTGCAAAACTTCTAAAAAACTGTCACCCTGCTAGTAACAGGACTCGAGGAACTTGCACATCAGAAAGTTTGTCCTCTGGGCAAGTTGGAAGAAACTTGAAAAAAGCATATTTTGGTAAATGCATCTATAAATATAGAATCATAGAATCATAGAATCATTAAGGTTGGAAAAGACCTCTAAGATCATCAAGTCCAACCATCAACCCAACACCACCATGCCCACTAAACCATGTCCCAAATATGATATATTTGGGAGTCTGTGTAAGTCATGTTTCTTTCAAAAGACATATAGTGTCTGTCACCATAGCTACTGACAAAAAAAGATTTCAACACGCACACAGAATATGGTTGTTCGGTCCCTAAAATGTGGATTTTCAGAGAGCCTTTGGTACAACACCGTAGCAAAGGTTCCTTACAAAAATGCCAAGGGATAAAATGGAAGGATTTCCATGGATTAAAAATTAATCAAAAGGGGAAACAAAGGAACAAATTATCAGCTCCCACAGCAGAAACATCCAAGGATATTTCCCTTCTACAGAGCATACAAGCAGAAATGAAATCTCTTCTGCTTGGAAAGCTCCGTGGTGGGACGGGACAGAAACCAGTGCAGTCCTGCATGGTGCCAAGGGAGTGAAAGAGAAGGATGTGAGTGGGCAGGAGCCCTCCGGGGCTGCTGGAGCCTCGCGTCCCTGCGTGCAAACACTCGGCGCTGCGCTGCTGAAGTGATGGAGTGCGGTCTGGCTGGGAAAACACAARAGATCCACCCAGACCGAGAAGTGTGTCTTTTGTGGGCTATCCCTAACTGTTACCCGGAACATATTCAGAGAAACATGCTGGAAGGAAATATGTTTATTCTGTTTTTGGTCTGGATTTTGTTTGTTTATTATTCCCCTAGCAATGTGTAGTCTTGGCTTTAGGGCTGACACAGAAACTTTAGAAGCAAATTTGAAAACTCACTTGGATCAAGAGTTTACCCTCGAGTCCCTATCTACTAGAACCCCTTCTTTTTTACTTTGTAAAGGCAAAATAATCAGAATAATTACATGCCTGGCTGGCAAACAGCATGTAAAACAGGAAAAACTGTTAACATTTAATAAATATTGACTCTTAAACAAGAACATGTACGAAGTAAAATAATGTCATTGAATTTGTGTTCTGTCTCTTCATCATTGAAACACAAAACAAAGAATAACGTGATAACTTGACTTTGAACAGGAAATTGCAAGTGTTCGGGAAGCAAATGTAGGTAATAACTATACATGTTAACGTGGTCTAGTTATTATTTGCTGTTAATGATCAAATAGTTAATAGTCAATATAATTACTTCAACTATAGTTGCTGTTGTATAGGATTCAATTCAAACCATCTGTTTTAATCCAGTTGTATATATCCGGGGTTGATCTTGGCTTGCAGTGAAGTGTTTCTGGAAGTTAAAAGTAATTATTAAAGGAATGGAAATTATTAGTGGTTCATGGTTTGGCAAGGAAAAGAAATGCCTTTTTAAGTTCTTAGTGTCTATTTTAGAGAGCTTCTACACCAGAAACGGTTGAGGGTGGAGTGTAACGCAGARTTGTTTTCTGTCATAAGCTATGTGTTGATATTTGGGGTTCATCCCGSTGAGGTGTTTGGAAGTATAAGTCACTGGTCTGAGTATTCTCCACCGTTTAATTAAGTCCATTTATTTCATAGGGCAAAGGAAATATGAGTGATTTGTTAAAAAAGAGGTATAAAACACTGGTGAACTATGTGGAGAAGTGCTGGTGTTTGTACATAAACAACATAATTTATTTTCTAGTGAACTGCTTCATTCTCCAGTGTATTCTTCAGTGGATTTGTAGGGGATGTTTGGTCTTGCTAACTAGTTTGGTTAGCCTTCAGTGTAACTGCCTCGTCTGTCAGAAATTGCCCTGTTATCCAGCGATGCTTCCACTTGACTCCAGACCTCAGCTCTTCATGCTGTGAAGATCTATCAAGCCACTTCACAGGAAAAACACTTGCATCTAGGGCAGCTCCACAAGTAATGAAATGCGTGTGAGATCAATAACTTATTATCTTTCCTTTCTGACTCCATAGCATTTGCACAATAGGAAGCTGTAGAAGTTAATCAGAAAAACCCAAGGTATCTCCTGTTACTCTTGGCACATGCCTTTCAACGCACCTAGGGCCTTTCAGAACTAAATTAAAGTCCTGGCTGGATTATGCCATGCTTTACAGAAGTAGAAGGCAAGACTTTGCTCTTGAAAGGATGCACTGGGAGCTCTTCAGGGTATCCAGCTGTCACAGCTGAGACTGTTTAACCTCCCATTCCTGGCCAAGCCAGTTAAATAGAGTTACATCCTTGTCTACAAAAATACTTGCAATAATATTGCAGAACCCTCCTGACCAAGACTTCATGTTAAGAGAGGTAGCAAAGACAAAACCAGCAGAATTTAATGTGGTTGCCCAGTAATATTGCAGAACCCTCCTGACCGAGACTTCACGTTAAAAGAGGTAGCAAGGACAAAACGAGCAGAATTTAATGTGGTTGCCCAAAATATCCAGCTGCTATTATCTACTTTTCCAAGGCCATGAACACTGCTCACTGTTTGAAGTAGGTTTTTCTCTGGGTTGCCCTTTCTTTCCTCCCCAAGTCAAGAAACATTTGTTTTTTACCAGGAGGAACATGCGTTACAGAATCTGGCACGTTTGCATGTGGTGCAATCGTGTGAGTGTTTTGTTGAGATAAGTGAGTGACAGCTTCCAATTGGTGTTCTGCAGGAGGCAAGGGCTTCTTTACAGAACTGCTGACCATCTCAAAATAACTATGTTCTGCTTGCAGAGCTCCCAGTCTGACATGTTATCTTATCCCCACAGTACAGCAGGCTTGATATTCTGCTACACCAGTTTATCTAGCTAATCGACTTAAGTAGCAGTTCTAGTTACAGGAAAGACTGTGCAAGGATTACATCTATCAGAGTTAGCGTTTGGTCTGTGTTGTCCAACTCCATAACAGAAGACTTGATTGTAAATTATCGTTAAATGCTGTTTTTCAGTTATGAGCTCTTGTTACCACTGGAATTCAACATGTTTTTTCTTCCAATTTTTTAAGCCAGAAGTGCAATTTTTCTTAAGAGAATGAGGCTTTGTTTTCTTCCTGTTTAGAGAAGTGTCAACAGTTAAAGTCTTGCTATTTAATTTCATTATATCCCCTTGAAATCCCTTAAGAAAAGTGAGTTATGACCATGATAGTGTTTTGCACTTCATGCATTTTACATCTCAGCAACTTGCAAAAATGTATGAAATACAATTAAGATGTCCAATAATCCCAAGATACCTTTATATACACACTGACTTTCTAGAAACAGCATTATTTTTCCCAAAGTAATAGCTATCCCTAAAGGAAATAGAATATCACACTCAGTATGTGTCTCTTAACCCTCCTTAAAGACAGAAGTGGGGACCAATAAAAATAATGTATGGCTTACATTGATAGGACTCCTGGATTTAAAGAGAAATGGTCTCTATATATTGTTCTACTTGCCTATGGGAATCCCATCATGCATTCAGTTGCAGTTTATGAAAAGCTGACATAGTCTTCTAACAAATTACTTTTAGAAAAGCCCTGAATCCATTATATCTCTACTTTACTGGAGGCAAGTTGCTCTGACTTCTTATATAGGTGGGGAAGTCCCACAGCATTTCCTGGTTGTTAACATAATGCACTGTAGCTTTTAAATGCAGCATGTTAGAAAGATTTTTGTAAAAATGCGTAAGAACAAGTCCTCCTTCTTTAAATCAGGGCAAGGCTTAGGTCATAGGTAAGGAATAAAAATTGTTCTATATTTGGGATGGCTACAGGATGGACATGTCCCTAGGAGGAACAGAGCTGGCATACTCAAATCCTTGCAGCCCAATGTATGGGACGTGTCAGGAGAGCTGCTGTGCAGAGCGCTTAGGCTGTCCTGAGTTCTGAAGTGTTTATTTCAGTGCTAAGATGTGAGTGAGATTTGTTTTACTGATTAAGCCTGTTTTTTTGTTGKTTTTTTTTTTTATTAGTAGGTGGTTCTCACACGATTGGTGTGAAATCAACATTTTCATTTTTTTATTGTTTCCTGGAGGAAACGTGCCCCAGTTACCTGAGTTGTCACTAGCAGCCATACCTGTCATGGGTCTCAGCAGAAAGGCAAAGGGGTGGCAATAACCTGAGCCCTTCAGATGAGGCTGAGGCRTGTTGACAGGATCGCTTGAGCTTCTAAAGCCACTTACTTGTCCTAAAGTAGGCAAAATCCCCATGACTCCAGGAAGAGTAATAGTTCTGTAATAACAACATTAGTCGGAAACAAGCTTTCAGCATCTGGCTGTGCCACAGAAATTCCTCTGTGTCCTTGGAAAATTGATTAATATCTGTGTCCCAGCTCCCCAGCTGTAAAGTGAGAAAGTGAGAAGGCACTTTAAGGATAAACTCCTTAATCGGCTTGAGTCGATCAGATATTATGGTGATAAAATTGCTGAGGTTGTGCAATTTCCTCTGTCAATAGCATTACACTTGTTGTGCAGAGCAAAACGATAGAAAAATGTATCTCTTCTTCCAGCACTCAGGAAGTTGGCAGGCTGCCTCCTCTGCCAGGGCAGGGGAAGGTGCCTGTGTGCTTGTCAGGGGGCTATGGGACTGAAATTTCCTCCAGCGCATATTTGTTTTCTGCATAAATCTGCATACTTGCAGAAACTATGCTTTTCTTCCAAAAGGCAAAGACTTCTGCTAATATGGACCCATAAATAATTGTTGCCATGGGAAACTGAAATGGCCACCCACACTTTTATATCTGAATGGAGCTTGTGTTCAGACATACTCTTCAGTCTCTGTGTGTCAAGATATGCACATAGTGTGTATATATGTTTCTTCCTTGGTGTAGCATGGTCAAGTTGAGATACGAAAGGTTGCTTGTAATGTTAAAGGTTTTGGTAGTGCCAGCAGCACCTGGAACACTTTGTCTATGGGTAGCTGTCTATGCTAGTAGACATAGACATAGCTGTCTGTGTCTACTCAGCTCAAGTAGCTGAGATGCCCAGAGAACCACTTAGTGTTGCTTCATTGATGTGCTCTGGGCGTATAGAAAGGCGTAGCCAGTCCTAAGAAATTTTCACTCTTCTTTCTTTAGTTGTTGCCCATGTGACCCTGCAGCCCTTTTCCCCGTGGAAAAATATGATCCAAACATAAAAATGGAAATGCTGGAGCTTTTCAAAGAAGAAAGTATTTTGTTTTGAATTATGAACCTATTTTCCCCTTTTCTGGTACTCAGAAAAGGCTGTATTGTCCCGTGTGAAGTTTTCAAAAATACTTCTGTCATGAGACATACACCTGATTTAGAAAACCTCAGCTCAGATGACTACAGTTTGGAGAAGCTGTAAGTGACCCAGACGCCCACAGTGGCAGGTAGTGACCGAGGCATCTCTGTTGGGACAGGAGAAGGAGTGCCCACCGGTCCATGGTTTCTACTAATCAGCGGATGCTTGTGGAAGGTACTTGTACAAGCGCATGCTTGTATCGATTCTAGATACACTCTTTGACAGGTTAAATTTGACTTATTTTGAAGCTGCTTATTCTCTGAAAGCCTTTAGATATGCTATGGAAGCCAAGCTGCTTGCTAGCAAGCTGCATTAGAAAATCACTAGGGTGAAGAAATGTAATTGTTTCGCTATTAGTGCATCAGCAGAGCAAGGACTTCTTGAAGCAGAGCTGCACCACTGTCCTTTCAGAGAGGATCTGTGTGAAGCACATTAAAACATGTTGATGAAATGTGGAAAAGGGTGCATTGTCACTGGCTGAGCTGCACATTTGCTTTGGACTGTGAATTTGGCACCGTTCAGTGAGACGAAAGAAACACCAGCACTAAAGTACAATGCTTGGCTTCCTCCCTGCCTTCAAAACAGTCTAACCTGCCAATTCCTTCTGTGTACCCAAATACTGACTGGACTAATATAAATGTCAATTATAACATCATTTAGGACAGCAAGCAAACATTTATTCCTCTCTGGCACTTCCGTGGTGTGTGTGAGCACCTTTAGCACCAGCAGGTCCTTTCCTAAATAAAGGACGAGCTGCAGGTGTCACACAAGCACGGGCCTTAGTGATCCCGAAACTGTGTGGCTTTGTGTCTTTTATTAGGTTGTTCCTCTGCTCTCCTCCCTTTTTTGTTTTGAGGTTGTTTTTTTTTTAGTCTGAAAAGATGGAGACTGTACATATTATTAATCTAATTTGATTATGATGGATGTACTAATGTAGGCTTGGGTTTTTAAGGGTGAGAAGGTGACTGCAGATGACTAGTTACTTGGTGGGATTTTGAGAAGTGACAGACATTTAATTGTCATACTGTTTGTATGCTCATATTTCCTTAAATTACATTTTTAATTTGAACAGGGAAATCTCACGTCCAACTAAAATCCTTTACCTGTCATTGTGAAAGTAACAACAATATTGAAAGTGAAAGTAGCAATTAAACATCGCCTTTTGTAGCTGCCTATTGTGCATTACCTTGCTTTCCTAGTCCAAGTAATTTACTAATGAAGAAAAGCCATTACTAAAAGCATGTGAATATAAAACATATTTTATAAAAGTTTTACTCTTTTTAAATGGTCTTAAACAATTTTAGGAATTAGTTAAATCGAATTGCTTAAGTGCAGGCAGAAGACGGTTCAAGCTACAAAAGATTTTAATGCTCCTTGAAAGTGTCTTTCTCAGTGAAATCTCAATATTGAAGATTTAAAAGAAGAATAATTTTAGTTGTTTTTCCACCCTCAAGGTAGCTTGTTTAACTGTTGTCTGTATTTTTGATGAGTTTCCTTAATATTTTGTATGTGCTTCATGGGCCACTTAAAATGTTTTTCTTTTTATAGATCTCTAAGTAGATAAATCTCTGGTTTCAATTCCTTGAAATTAGATAAAAGTACTCAGATATTTGTCATATTATAGTTGCGACTGTAGAACTACRGGCACAGTGGGAGTTTCTAATTGGCTGCATTTTTCTTTCACTTTGTAAAATACCTTACTGAAGAAGATGGATTCTTAGGAGCGTGGTTTACTTTAAAGCATGAAATGTAATAAATAAGAACATATTGTAGATGTCATATTCAATCCTTTTGCCAAACTTACGTTTTTGAAACATGAGGAAAAAAATTGTAATAAAACAGTCTTTTTTAAATAACTGAGAATATTGCACTTAGTAGTGTTTTGAACAAAAAAATTCTGCTGTTTAAAGGTTTTGTAAAACAGTTGTTTTGATATTTTTTTTTGTTGTAGCTTGTTCTGTTTTTTTTTTCATCCATTACTGTGAACTTTAATCGTGTTGCGCTTAGCCCAAAGGTTTCCTGTGTTCCAGCTTTTTAAGCTGCCTAACCTGTGTAAATACATTAGGACAGTTCTAAACCATTAAAAACAAGAGGAGGTGGATGTGTGCAAAGTTCAAATGTGTTCTGCTGGCTTTTATCATCGGTGTGAATCATATGGCAATTTAGATGCTTAAAATAGTTTGTTGTTCATAAAACAGTGCAAAATACAGCAAATAAAATCTCTCTAGAGGAGACAGAAATATACATTGGGCATTTCAGTTTGGTGTTGTGGGAGGTTTCTTACTGGAAGGGGCTAGTTTTTTTTCCATTTGTGTGTTTTCATTTTTATTTAAAATTATTTTTGGTGTACTTGAAATGGTGTGTGTTGAAAGCTGTGGAAACTGAAATCCTTCTTTCGTCTTCAAAAATTAAATAGTATGAGAAGTTTAAAATACATGCTTCCAGGACAGGGGTAGATCACAACCATTTCACGAAACAGGATTCAGTCGTCCTGCTGAATTAGTTTCTCACCTCTTCCTGTTATTTCCTGAGACCTCCAGCTTAATTTCATATTGCATGCAGAATGAGTGAATGAAAGTGTTTAGAAAACTTATAAAGCCCAAAAAATTACATTTCTTGGGTCAGATACGGAGCCTCCTCTCTGGATGGAGGCTGACAGCTCTTCCTTAAAACCAGCAAGCACAGTGTGCCAAACCAGCAAAGCCATGTGGGAGAGTGCAAAGGTTCAGGGAAGTATATAAAATCTAGTTGATTGATTGCGATTGATTGGATTATTTTTTTTCATCTTGAATTATTGTTAGTGTGCAGATATAAAACAGTAGATACTTAAGAAGCGAGCATAGTAAGAGGGAATCCATCCAAATCTGTGTAAGGAAAAGTTAATCCCTTAGAGGTATAAGGGAGGCAGTACTTGCATGGACAAGCAGGCTAGGAAACAGAGAGCAGGAGTCAGCGAGGGGAGGTGGCATCTGTGCTGGGACCTGTTCTTTTCTACATATTCATAAACAACTCCGCAAAGGAGGCGAATGCTGAGGTTTGCAAAAGAAGAAGTTTGCCGATGCTCCGCTAAACCGTGAAGGGACGGCTGAAGAGATGCAGAAAGTCCTTACAAGGCAAGTGCCTGGGTAATAAATCAGCAAAGGATACTCAGTGTAGATAAATGTAGAATGATGCTTGTAAGCAAAATACAACCCTAATGTGACACATAAATTCACAGGTTCTGAACGTTATGACTCAGAGCTGGGATTTTGCCATTGTGGCAGGCTGTCCCCTGAGAAGGTCAGCTCACTGCTCGTCGCAGCTCTGCTTGTCCCCACTCCAAAGCTGTGCAGCAGAGCTGGAAAAATGCAGAGAAGGCCAACAAGTACGAGCAAAGCTCTGGGACGGATTCTGTGGAGGTCTTCCTTGGCGTGGCCTTCCCCAAGCTGTTATTGCTCAGATGTCCCTAAAATGGATGTCCTGAAACGAAGAACCAACAGCCTCAACAACAAAGGTGTCTCTCACATGCGCTCTCAGAGACTGCAGCTGGGATGCTGGGTGCAGATCCTACCTGATGACAGCGCACAGGTTGCACCCCTGGAGGGAAGAAGCCTGCTGGCGTAGCTGATTTTACAGTGTGTGCAGAATAGTGAAAGTAATTCTGGGTGGGTCTAGTCCATTTTATACTAATTATTGCATCTGATACAAGCTTTCTGGAGACACATAGTCAAAAATAGTGTTGAGACAAATGTTACACAGCCAATTTTTAAAAGAAAGCAATAAAAGAGTAAGGGTCTCAAAAGTCATACTTTTCCATGGATGTTTCCTTTGTCTGCCAACCTTATGCTAGAGTTTAAAGACATTATGCCCAAATGAAAGTTCAGGTATTGAGTGGGAGTAATAGAAACGTAGTGCAGAATTAGGGCAGCTCCTGTGTTGGTATGTCCTCCTGCATTCTGGTATTTGTGCTATTTCCACAGAAAATACTGGAAATAGTCAAGTCTCTAGTCAGCTTGAGGGAGTCCTTGGCTCCTTTTCTGCTTTTGGTATGAAATGAGTACCATTCCAGTTAGAGAAGAAAAAAAAAAAAAAAACAAAAACAAAAACGGGAAAAAAAACACCAGAAGAAAAACTTCAGAACATTTTGGAACAAGGATGGGCAGCACTTAGTGTCTCTTCTGGTAGTTCCTTCCGCAGCCAGGTTTTTCCAGCTGAGGAGGCTTTATCCCTCCTTGGGAACTGCAGCCATGTCTGAGAACACAGGCTCTTGGCAGCAAGTCGTTGCCGTCTGGTGTAGCTGGAGAACTGAACATACCTCTTCCAAGGGAAAAACTGCAGACGTAAAAGACTTTAGGCATGGCTATCTAATGTTGTTAGTTTTTAGTGTATTTTGTGTGATTAGAGAATTGGACGTTAAGGGTGGAGGGTTTGTGTTGGGGTTTTTTTCTTTCTTCTCAAAAATAAGCAACTGAACAGTTTACCCACAAAGATAATACAGGACGTAGTGAATTGTATCAGACTTGCCATCACTTGTGAAATCCGAATTCCCTCTCTGCCTTTTTGAATTATGTGAAAAAAATTCAGCCATTGAAATCAATGTTCAGTCTTTGTTTTATACTCTTTCATAAGTGCAGATGGCTTATTTTCCAATTTCTTCATTTATGTTAAAGGCAAAGTTGTACAGCTAACCATAATGTTGGATAAATAGTTGTCAATAAAACCTTAGCACATTTGGTGAAAAAAAAAAAAAAAATAGTTGTGGGGTTTGGATCACCACATTGTTTTAACAGGGCCAGCTGCTTTCAAATAATTGTTTGCAGTGCCCATTAATTTAAAGCAATCTCACCAGCCGCAGCTGTGGGAGGATTATGACCTGGTCACCCATCCAAGGCAAGATGCAATGTAATTTAAAAACAAAAAATCCCTAGCCTATACTAGTGTTACAATTTGGTTTAAAATAAGTGAAATAGTTTAGTAGTAGTAATAGTATAGCGTATTAGTGATAAATGATCTTTAGAAAGCTCTTGTTGTCTTCATATACAGTGCAGACTTGGTAGCCGAACCCTATAGATAGACAAAAATGACCACAGTGTATGCTTCTTATAGAGGACCTTCTGTTTGAGAATATCAAAATACGTAATAGAGATTTAATATAGAATCCTAACAACATGTTTCATGAGTATTATTTTTCTTTAACTACTGAGGGAAACAGAGATACAGAGAAACAGTAATTTTCCAGAAATCTTAAGGGGAATGTGATGGTTGAGAATGTGGTGGCTTGGCAGAGGAAAAAACTAAAATCCTAATAGAGAGCCGGGTTTCTCATTTTACTGGGTTTTGCATTTTTTATAGTATATTAGTAATAAAGGTGATGTTTTTAAAGTACGCACTATACTGATAGATTATGATCCAGTAATACTATGAACAACCTTTTTTGACTTTTCAGTTACGGAAGGGGGAGATCAGTAGATCCTTGTGTGCACAAGTCAAATCTGTTGTTTTGGGAAGGGGTGGAAGAAAATTTCTCTTACGTTTGTTTTTATTTTATGTTTTACTTAACTTCAGACACTATTCCCCTCACTGAAAGCATGAAGTAAAGAGATTTTGTTTGTAATTCTGGTATCACTTTTCAGATATTATTAGCTCTTAGTCGGCTGAGATCAAAAATTCCTGACAAGTAACATCTTGACAGTTTCACTTATCTACAGCATATAATTTATGAGAATATTTTGGCTTTTCTGAAACAGAGACATGTGCTTATGGAATGATATGAAGGATGTCTGAAACCTGAAAAAAATATGCAAAATGTGCAAAGAAAAAAGTGTTATGGTACGGATCATGCTGTTTAACAATGATGGATTCATGAAGGTGTGCTCTGTACAGGTCCTCACACCAGGGTGCTTCCTGAAAGATTGTTCAGTGCCACATGAGAGAGGAGAAAACAGAAAAGGAGAAGAGGTGGGTGATGATGGGTGAGATTAAAGGCTAGCCATACAGTGGACCGCACTATTGAGAGCATTGCAAGCAGGTCAAGGGAGGAGATCATTCCCTTCTTTTCCACACTGGTGTGTTGTGTCCGGTTTTCTTATGGTGTGGGACATCCCAGCAGAAGACATAAYGACAGACCAGAATCCAGTGGATGGCCACTACATGGATGGAGGGCTGGAGCACTTGGTGTACAGGAGGCTAAAGAAACAGGGCTTATTTAACCTGAAGAAGGGAGGTCAGGTTTCTGTTTTCTGCGATCTCAGTACAGCAAGGACAGTTAGGTGTAAGGTGGAGCCAGTTTTCTCTTGGAAGTACATGCAGAAGAACAAGGGGCAGTGGTCACGAGCTGCAACAGCAAACATCCACTTGAACATCAGGAGAAGATTCTTCCCCGGCAAGTGGTTCAGCACTGGAGCATGCTAGAGAAGCTGCAGGAACCTTGTCTTTGAAGATACTCAACATGGGCTTGGGCATGCACGTTAGCAGCCTGATCTAACTTTGAAGTTGGCCTTGCTTTGAAGGTAAATAGATAGCCTCCAAAGAGACTTCCCATTTAAATTATTCTGTGGTTATGTGATCCCAGATGGGCTGAGATGGTGGGTGGAGAGAGGTGATCTCTGTTGAGGACCTGATGCCCAACCATTTCATAAACAGAGAGCAAGCCATCTGCATAAGGTGAAGTTGTATGTAGCTATGTCCACACAGGTTGCAGTAGTCTTTCAGTAGTTGTAATGACAGTTACATCATCTGGTATGTATTAAATTGAAAGGTAGGAACAGCATATCTGCATTCTGAATGAACAACATTCAGAGTTTACTGATTTTCAGTTGCGTTAGTATTTAAATACTTGTAGGAGCGAATTTTCACAAGTGCTCTGTCCTGCAGTTTACAGTCCTATAAAGGTAATTTATTAATCACTGAGAGAACATTTACATTTCAAAGGATTAAGTATGGCTGTTAGGCCCTAATTTCATTCTGTAAGGAGCTGAGAAGCCTTTGCACCCAACAACTCTCAAAATTAAAGTCTCTTCCTGGATTTATTTTACTGCTTGGGGGAAAATTGCCGGGATTGTTAAGCGGTTCAGGGAGGCTAACGCTAGAAAATGGTAAGCTGTGCTGAAGGACGCCTGTTCTGCTAGATCCATGGTTCTGAGTTCTTCCTGAGCAAAACATGGAAATGCAAACAAAGAAAATACTGGAAGACCAGAGCAATTAAAAAAGGTGAACTGAGTATGAAACTTTTCTGGAAAAAGGAGGGATAAATGAAGAAGACTGATACTGCTTTTCCCTGCATATGAATGCAAAATGGGTTCCAGAAAAAAGTGGTTTAGGCTTTTTTTTTCTAGTAGAAAAAAGGAATTTGTAGCAACTACGTATTTTCAACATAAAACAATGTGACAACAGGGCAGGCAATATTTTTAGTTGATGAACATCCAAAGCTCTATATATGAGCTTTATACATACCACAGTCAGCATAGGAACCCATTCCTACGCTTTTGAATTTTGGGTTGGAAGACATAAAATGTATTAATGCTTTGAGTTAGGTTGCCTCCAGAAACAAACAAACAAAGTCTGTTCAGGGGTAGGAAATAATAAGTTTCTCACAATGCTGAGTGTGTGATTTGACCTTTCTATCTCAGTCACAAGCTGGACAGTCTTGTTTGCGCTTTGGAGAATGATTAAAGATCTTTGTTAAAGATTCTCTAAAAAGTAGATATATTCCACTCTGAAAACAAATCATGGCTTAAGTCCATCAGGCTCATGATGCCTTGACGTGATCTTATGAGCAGACACAACTGGAATCTACATGTAGTATTGTCATGGAAATGGAGATGTTTGTTTCTATATCAGAATAGTGGGCCCTAATGCTCTGCCTGTTGTAACTAATTGTTGATTTATGACGTTTGTCATGGACGTGATAAGTTGTTTCATTTGTCAACAGGACTTAGAGTTCTCATGATTATGGCCTTTCCTTCTTAATGAGTGGCACCATTTTTTACTGACAGAGGCACAAGCATTTAAAATAATGTTTACCAGATCTGTTTTCTTTCATGAGGGAATAGTAAGAGGTTCCAGGGAGACGGCAAGATTTACTGTTGGAAACACTCTTGGTGGGTTTAGAGATGTGCAACTATCATTTTCCTAGTCTTGCTGCCAGATGTCTAAGAAGCCTGTTTCCAAATGTAATTATGGTCGAAAAACCTGCAGTGAATGAGCAGAATTTCGTACATAGCTCTACAAATATCTGTTTTCTAGCTCTGTTGTGAACTGTGTAAAACTCTTTGGAATAAGACAAAAAGAAGACTAGTGGATGGAATATTAGGAAAAATTAAACATCATTTGGCCACTAGATGGAAACAGAAGCAGCGAGTGTGTATATGTGTGTGTGTGTGTTATATGTTTTTGCATATTTGCCTGAATATTTTAATCTCTTGTCTTCACATGAACATAGAGTAAAGAAAGTAATTTTTAGCATTGCAGTTCAAGTCAAGAATGAACTGGACAGCAGAGTATGGCTGGAATAAGCTAAAAATACATAATAGAGAGCTGAAGTACAAAGGGAAAAGGTGAGAATACCAATACGACGAAAATCGAACACAGGGAAGCTCTGAAAATGCTGTATACCATAAAAGCCACATAATGCTGGCTCATCAAGAGGGCCAGAGTCTGTAAGATCGTCTTCTCCTTCTTTTCTTTAGAGTTTACCAATTTTGTGTTCCTTTGCAGCAGCAGGGAAGAAATCATCTTGGGTCTTCAAATGTCAGGAGTGATTTTCTGAGAGGAAGCCTTGCTTCTGAAAAGCCCTAGAAGTTCTCACCACATCTCCAAATATTACTGTTTTTATCCAAAGTTGAATCTCTGAATCCCGTATTATTAAACTGAAGAACCACAGCCTGCTTAGTTAACAGTTAAGCAGCTGTTCTGCATGGTCCCTACTGAGTCATGGAATCTCTCAGTCACAGAATAATTTAAATCAGAAGAAAACTCTTCAGGTCTACAGTCCAACCGCCTGCTGAAAGCAGGGCTGATTTTGAAGTTAGATCAGGTTGCTCAGGGCTTTGTCAAAGTTTTGAACGTCTCCAACAATGGAGACTCCACAAACTCTCTGGCAAACCTGTTGCAGTCCTTGACCCACCCTCACTGGGGGGAAAAAAGCAATCTTTATGTCTAACCAGAATTTCCCTTACAGCAGCTTCTGTTGTCTCCACCAGTTCTGAAACTCTCATGGTCTCCACAGCTGACGCTGCTGTAGATCTTCACATTCCCTACCAGCTCTTCCGTAATTTCAGGTCCTGCAAAGCATTTCTTTCAGTTGGCCTGTCCAGTGTCTGCAGTAAGAATTGTCACTGAGGGACTCAAATCGCCTGGATTTTGAAAGTAAATCTTCCTTATCTAACAATTCTGGGGAAATTTTAGACATCTGTAGCTAGAGATGCTTTAGAAGGTAGATTGACAGTAACACAAGAATGGCGGGCATGCTTCAAACATCATTCAGCTCATCCATAAAATGTTATGTGTATTGCACCTGTTTCTCTCCACTGATTGTAAAGGCTGCTGACTATACTATGTACATCACGGCTATCTAAAATTGAATTAAATGAATCTCACCTTTGCTGACTGTTACATGGATGACAACATCTTTCTGTTGCTTGTGGATATTGAAATCCATTCTGCAAGTCAGGGTACAAACTTAATGAATATGATAGATGCTGTGTTTTGAAGTGCCTATCCTTTAGGGGAACGTTGTTGTGGCATTAACAACATCATATTTACTGATTTAACATTCACAAGAATGGACTTTAATTTAGCACAACACTTTTATTGGCACTAAATATCCGGTTCCTTTGCGCTGAAATGTTTGCAAAGCCTTTTAAATTAATGTAAGTTATAAGGGTTTTCTCGTCCGTTGTGCACATTTGCTGACGTGTTGATAACTTTGTCTGCTGTTTCTGTTCCACAGTGACATACTATAATTTTTGGCTGGATTAGGGAGTATGAATTTGTTGTTCAGTCTGTGCAAGCCTAGACAGAGTTTTAACAACTGTTGATAGAAAAGGTCCATTATGGACAGGTACGTGGAAAAATGCCAGTCTGACTGGGAGTTCAAAGGAAAGCAAAAGAAATCGCTTTCCGGCATCTTGGGAAGAAACCTGAATCTGTTTGCACAGATACGCTGGCCTTCTGGAGAAGGTTCACAGGTTCTTTTCTTTCTGTTTCGGTGTGTATAAAAATTAATAGAAATGGAGTGAAAACGTGTTTTTAACTTGCAGGGTTCCTTTCTCTGCCAAAGAGCCTCATTCTCAAAACAGGCTAAATATCCCTCCCTAATTAGTAGCAGATGCAGCAATACGTGCACAAGCGTGTGTCAAGAGGATATTTGGAAATCATAGCAGAGGGTACTGTGCCAGATAGGAAAGGAATATGTGAAACTGAAGCAGGGAGTTGTTAGGAGAGTTCAACAGTTGTTTTGTAAAGATAGGGAGGGAAAGGGGACAGCTGTTACGGGTTTTTAGGTAACACTGCAAATCAAGCACATGACCCCCGCTTCTCTTCAGTGGCGGTCTTCATCTGTTATTTAGATATGTCAGAAATGCAAAGGAGTTAGAAGAGACATCTCCATAACTGATCTTCAAAAATATGTTTAAAACATTTACAGATTTTTCTCCTGTCCCCAAATCCAGAAGCTTTTTAGCAGTGTAATGTCCACATTTTCTTTTCCATTTTTTTCTCTTGCTATGACATTGTTGTGTAAAAGAGGCAGACCAAATACGAAGATATTAATGACTACCAAGACAGACAGAAAAACTTCCTGCTACAAAGAATGTAGAGGCAGACAGAATTAAAGAGAAAATATTTTTTGATCACCTCTTTTAGCAATGCTGCTAGTATACTGTTATTTTTATTATTTCTAATGATGTTAAAAATACAGTAATAGACAGTATATTTAATTGAAATTGTTATTGGGCCCTTAAATATGCTTGCACCAATCTCAACCTACTTAGCCCTTCAATTTCGGATGCATCATAATGCTAATTCCCAAAAGTATTTTTTTGTTTTGGTGTTTTTTGTTATTATTTTAGAATAGTACCACCGATAAATACTTGGAGTTATGCTGCAAGGTTTCGGTCAGTCTCGGTCAGCACCATGGCTACAGTCCTTTATGTACTGGATAGACTGTGATTTACAAATACTGATGTTTTCAGTGAATTTTTTTTACCAGTCTTTTCAGCCTAGTCCAAAACAGTTTAATTTTATTATCTGAAAAAGAGATTAAAAAYGTGTTTTTAAATATAGTTGGAGAAGTAGTATCAATCTTATGGGTCATGAATGAACATCGGAATGCAGAGCCTTTGATGGGCACTTGACCCACAACAGCATGACCAAGGGGATAGAGTGGCACCTCTGGTGTCATATGGATAAGTAGCATCAAGCAGTATTGGTGCAGCTCTTCTGTCTGCTTCCCCTTCTGAAGTGCTCTCTGGAGGAAGGATGCTTCCAGGAAACCTGGCCATGCATTTCCCCAAAGCCACTAACACAGTTTTTGTGTTAGGAATGTGGAAATGAGGTTGGCAGCCCTGCTACTTCAATGGCAAGCGTTGTCAGAAATACATCATTTTTACTCTCCTTTGGGAATATCATAACTGCTGCCACATGGTCCCCGCTTTCCCCATTGTTTCTCTGCCTAATGAAAGGAGAGAAGACAGGCTTGATGAGGGCAAGGAGAACTCAGCTGTGGCCTGACAAATCCATAAAACCACATGTGAGAGCTACAAAATAATGCCATAGGATAAGGTAACTGCCCTCGCTATGCTGGAGAAGTTATCTTCAGCTGCTGTTTCCCAAGGAGGGGTTGGATAATTTGGAGAGCTTCTCTGTAGACACAAGTTGAAACAAACTGACCAGCGTTCAGTCACAAGGAGCATTTCCAATTCCTAAGTGTAGAAAGTGATTAATGAGGCTTTCTTTTCTGAAATATTTTTCAGAAGTGTGTCAAAATCATCTCAGTTCACAGAAGTATGTGGCTTTGCTATAAGTGGAATATTCTAACAGAAAGGRATTGCAGCTGAAAACTTGTAACCTGTACTTACACCAAACGTGCTTTCCGTTATTTCTTTTTAGAGTTACCGAACTCCTCAGGACATTTTCTACCTAATATTTATATTCTTACATAAGCTTTATTTTTTAACCTTATTATACAACTTGCCTGCAGAAACTGCCCTACACTCTGCTGTAATTACTGCCCGTATCTACTACTTTGCTAGCAATCATTTTCTTTAATGAATCATGAAGGATCTGTAAAATGTATTCATAATATTTATTTTACTGTTGTTAAGTCAGTGTGTTCTTATGGGATTGTGCAATCTGGAGAGCTTTCTAAATACTTACAAATATTGCTGACAAGCTGGAGGCAGTCCAGCGGAGGGCCGCTAGGACGGAGAGAGGGTGGGAGCACACAATATACAAGGGGAAGTTGAAGAAACCGGGTTTGTTTTCCACTACCTACAGGAGCTTTTATGGACAAGCCAGTTTCTTCTGAGAGGTACACACAAAGTAGCAAGGGGCAGTGGTCACAAACTGCAACAGAAGATGACCCATTTCAGCATAACGAAAAAATTCTTCGCCTGCGAGTGGAGCAGATTTTGCCGGCGAGGCCACAGGATCTCCATCTCTGGTGATACTCGAAACAGGACAGGGCAAGGCCCTCAGCAGCCTGATCTAACTTCAAAGATGGCCTTGCTTTGACTATGAGGTTGGACTAGGTGACCCCCAGAGGTCCCTTCTAACCTAAATTATTCTGTCATTACCATAAATAAGCACAACTTTGTGTGCTGCTCTGCGCTTCCAAGCTCACTGATGATAGAATGACTGTAGGCAGTGTTGCTAACACTTCATGTGATTACGATTGCATAAGTCTTCCTACTGAAATGTTCCCACTTGCCTGTAACTCACCAGGGAATTGTTTTTTACTGTGTTTGTGAAAATGTGCTCAGATTTCGGTACTCCCACAAGTATTCTCAGTTTTGTGTGTGTGTGCTCAGTAGAAACTTGCTTGCGCTTAGTAAATAAAATCTCCAAAGACCCTGACATCACAGTTTGCTTAGGCTCTCCTAGCAATTAGCTCTGATGAGCCTGTGTGCAGCCGACGGAGGATGTCTGAGCACGCTCTGTCCCAGGGCTGCAGAGATGAAGCAGAGTTTCTCTTAGCGGCCACAGCCAGCTGCTGCGGGCTGGGACGTGGCCAACCCCTGGAAACGAGAGCAGGAAGCCTGTCTCTTGTGTGCGTTCAGTGACCCCCTTGTTGGTGCCAAGGCAGTGTGGAGGAGGGAATAGGTTCAGATTTAGTGGGGACAAGAACTAAACTGGGGCAAAGGGATATGGGCAAGGCTTGTGTTTATGCAGCTGTGTAGACATCACTTGAAGTGGCCCCATAGATGCCTGTCTGCATTACTTACCTGCTTGCATGTCTTTGTGGCTTCTTCCTGGAGTGACCCTCTCCGTATTCCAGGAGAAGCTTCCTGAAACTATTGAAATTTTTTTGGATAGTCCTTTAGAATAAGCTTACCTGCAGTGCAGTTGGATCAAGCTCTCTGTACTGCCTCTACCTGTGTTATCTGCTGCTGGCTTGTTAACATCATGCAGATGTTCCCTAAAGGTGATCTGGCATCACGTAACTTCAGGGCAGATGAGATAAGAAGCAGCCAGGGTCCGTGTTTGGCTGACAACAAGAGACGCAGTCATGCATGCAGGGGCGTGCTGCAGTGCAGGACAGCAGGTGCGATGGATGTGCAGCCAAGGAGCTAGGCTGGACTGGCTTAGACGGGGTGGAAGAGAAAGGCATCTGTACAGCAGCTTGCTCTATGTTGGGAGACCACTGTGGCAAGCAAAGAAAAGATTAGGGTTGTCTGAATAGAAAAAGTGGGACTGAGCACAAGAGCTTGAAGACTGGATCCTGTGATAGGGACAGGAAGTCAGAAGCAAATGACAGTTTTGTGATACTGAGACACAAGGGATCACACTGGCAAAGAAGTGCACAGAAAAGCTTCACGTATGCTCTACAGCCTACTTTATTCCAGAGCCTGATTTAGAACTGGATTTCTTTGTCTCATCTGCTGCTTCATACTGAAGAAATGCAAATCTCACTGGCAAGCGTGTGTCCAAGCCAGCTATGGAGCACCAGCAATTAGGCCTTTCTCATCCAGGCAGCGTTGTTGCAGTTGGCATTCAGGAAGGTTGGCTCACATTTATTACATATATTCTTCCTACGTACATACGTCCTTTTTCCACTGTGCACTAGCGCTGCAGAAAGAAAACATAAATCTGCGGGTGACTGAGATTCATCTAGGCACTATACCAGAAGTGCACCAGTTTGGKCTCATTAGAAGCAACAGATTAGTATTCTAAGGCTTTGAAAARGGAATGTTTTATTACATTTCTTTTCTCAATTTAGTCTGAACAGGCCTGTACTACATTTTACAAAAGGGTCCCATGGGAGAATTGTCTAGGTACACCCTGTTCAGCATGAGTAATCATGGCAGAGCCAGTCCCACCCTCTGTTCATTTCATAATGAATGTGTCTTTTTTAGTGTGAGTGATAGGACTTAAATTGCTCAGGAGTCACTCTGATCCTGACATTTTTAATTTATAAGCCAGCTTTCTAAAAAGCTGTTGAAATGTTAATGTCTATTCAATGTATCTTTGATGTGAATTCGAAAGATGGTTTTCATAGAAGAAATTGCCATTGTCTGTGTCAACAAGAGGCTTCTCACCAAGACGCCTCTGACAAAAAGTAAATCCTGTATAAATTATAAATTCTGTAACAAATGGCTAAATGCTGCAACAGCTGCATTATACGATGCTCTTACAAAGGATGACAAAGGTTCTGTGGCAGCAGTTTGGAGAGAGCTTTGCAGTATTTTAGGGACTTGATACCTTTTCATTTGTAATACTTGTGAGGTTCATTTGATGTGTTTACATTGCAATCTTTAAGCATGCTTTGGTAAGTGCTCACGGTCACATAGCAGAGTTGTAGTTCTCATGGGCCCTTCTGCACTTCAGATTGCAAAACAGAATTCTCACAAATGTTCACCAAAATTTATTTTCTGACTTTTTAGGTAGTTGAGTTCTGTTGTCTCAATAGCAAAAGCTCAGTGTTCCCTGTGGAGCAGGAAGCACAATTGTCGGATGCACCTTGATTGTACTACTTCAAGATGCCAAGGTAGATCCCTTCGTAAATCTTTTTTTCTTTTTTTCTGGACTGAGCTGACCTAGCCAGTTTCCACCCTCCCACTTCAGCAGGTTTGCTGGGAACTTTTGGCCCCAAACAGAAAACAGAGCTGCACCCTGGGACCACACCGGGGTCTGTCCCTCGACAGCAGCCTGCTCTCCTGGGCATTCAGCAACAGTGTGTTGCACGCTTCCACGCTCGCCCGTCAGGGGCAATGTTGAAAATCGACTCAGAATTGCAGTCAGGTGTGGGATATCAAAGAGAAAAGGAAAGAAAATAAGGGTAGAGGGAAAGCACCTTGAGGAAAGAGGCAGGGAATTCATCGGTGGAAGCAAAGAGCTCAGAGAGGGAAAGAAGGGATGAGAAAAGACAGAAAATGGAGAGTGCAAAAGCATTTCTGTCACTAAGGTTAAGTGATAAAATCTGAGATCCTCAGTGCTCTGAAACAGCATGAAAGGAGATTTGTCCTCTGATCTTCCCATCACGTTAGTTACTCTGTTTTTGCAAACCAGACTTAAAAAATCCCAAAGTTGCCTTTCCTTTGACTCTCTTCTTCCTAGGAGCCTGGCACCAAGTGTGCTGAGTTTCCACTGAAATCTGTGAAAGTTAATTGTGCACTTGGATTAGATTATTCCACTAATCACATTTTCTTACTAGTGTGTCCTTGGCCCTGCTGCACTACCACACATCGCTCACAAACAATACCACACATTTGATTCTTCAGAGCTTGAAAATGAGAGGTATTTTTGGCTCTTCTCACAGTTTACAGACTTATAAGCCCTGATGGCCCCTTCCCGTTGTTAAGCCCTCCTGTTCATCTCTCAGACTGATCGTGGTATATCATCAGTGACRGGATCCAAAAAGCTATGCATCCTCTGCCTTATCTTCACGTGTAGTGTAGAAGTCACAGAGTGTTAATGCTGCRTGAACTGCTACGCAATATTTACAAAGGAGGCGGGGGGAAAAGACCATAACCTGCAATAAATAAATCTTTTTCTATCCGTCTCTGGTACAATCTCAGCAGCAGAATAAGCACATGGCAAAAGTTCAGGAAATACTCTGTTCCTTCAGTTCTTCAAGTCACTGTTGCTTTTCACAGCTCTGTCTGGGGAGCAAGCTAAAAACCACCATGAATGCTGTATGCATTCTGATAACTGAGAAATTAATAGTTTTCTTCACAAGGTCAGGAATATCAGTCTTATTGGTGCTAAATGACTACATGTTGAAGGGCTTTATTAAGCTGCCTTTCCTTACAGTTTGGTATATCCTCCCGTACAATATTCTGCCTTCTTTTATAAAAAAGAGTAAAGAAATTACTTTGCCCATGGACTGAACAGGGGATATAGCTTAGACCACCCTATGCTTGGCTACACTCCCAGACTGCTGCTTATATAGTAACTTGTAAGCGAGCCTGAGAGGTGTCATTTACAGACAGGAGACAGGGTAGAGTTCAAGAGAAGAGGACAGGACTTTACACCTTCCTAAACCATTAATTTCATGCTATCCTTGCCATACTCCTCTTTCTGAGCTCTCCATATATACATTATACGTAACTCAGGTTTCCTTGCGGCAGTAGAATGGAATAGCAGTTTTTGGCACAGAGCTATGAGCTGTCATGAGCTTGCCAGGTATTTTTTGACTAAAAGTAGAAGAGAAAGTTTGTATCATGTTTGTGTTACATAGCAAGTCTTATTGTTATTGTCACTTACTGACCAGGGATGACAAAACTAGGCTGACTAATCAAATAAAGTCTAATTTATTTTGTAGTAGAAAAAATATTTTAAACCACTATTGTTCCTTGCAGGCTTCTCTTTTCAAAAGCATTGTAAAACAGTCATAGCTGTGCCAAGGAAGACCTAAAATTCCTTTAGCCGTGTATCCTATCTCCTATATCTTCAATGGTTGCTTGCCAAATGCATGGTGAAGAGCAGAATAACAGAGCAAGCACTGAATATTCTGCCTTCCTCCAGTGATGTGTGTCTTGAGGTGGTTGGAGCCAGAGGTGGTGCCTTGATATTTATTACCTTTGAATATTTTTTCCTGTAAAGTTCGTAATTGTCTTCTTGAACATACAAATACATAAAATTTTAGGATCCTAAACGCCATGTAATAAGGACTTTCACAGCTCAACTACAAGTTGAGTGGAGAAGTGTGTCCTTTTGTTCCTTTGAACCTGCTACTTACTATTGCATTAGGTGCACCCCTTTTTTTTTATTTCAAGAGACGACTGAATAATCAATCCCATGTCATCTCTTCTGTTCTCTCTAGTTTTGTAGATCTCCCTACTAAGCTGTCTCTTTTCCAGGCTGGAAAGTCCTAGCTTATTTAATCATAAAAAAATCTGATTGTTAGCTTTTTTGATAGCCTTGTCTGAAAGCAGTTTGGGATAGGAAATCATTTTCCTTTCCAACTCTGCTGAAGGGAGCAAAAAGAGATGTGTATGTGTGTGCATGCATGCATACATACATACAGTCCTGCCCTCTGCACCATGGTGGTTTCGTCCTCAGAGGTTAACTCCGTTGTAGGACTCGCACACTGCAACTGGGTGAGGACAGACTGCAGCACGGAGAGCCCCATCGTGCAAATCCACTGCTGTCAAACATGACGGCAGCTGTTTGGAAGAAAATTATAGGCTTTCTGCAGTGATAATGGGTAATGGCTCTTTGACTTACCTTCTGCAAGGCAGCATTAGAGATACTCCTTCTTTGTAGTGCTGCTCCTCTAGATGCTTAAGCAACTGATACTTTAATCTGCTTCTCAGTTAACACGATTTGAAAAGGGCTTGGCGCTTTTATGAGAAAAAGGATCCTGATTTGAGCTCAAAATATGTGTTGAGTGATTTCTAAAAGAAGAAAACTTGTAAAAACATATTTGATTTATAGTTTGGTGAGACATACTAGGCATGTTCAAGGGCCAGGTGTAGATTAATCTGTCAGCGTTTTGCCACTGTCGTAGGAATTTCCAACATGTGCCACCATGTTCTGTGCCCTCAGGACTCAAAAGGGATCACTCCTGGATTTGGTTTCCCAGCTCAGATAACAGCACAAACATCTCTCCAACAGACTGAGTCCTACGCTGACCTACAATAGCATTATATAAGCAGTCACTTTAATAAAAGTAGTATGCCTGTCTGTGCCTCGTGATAAAATTATGCCCCATGCAAGGGGCCAGTGCAAATTTAGGCAAGGTGTGAAGACCTCAGTATGGTGCATAATGGAGTTGGGACAGATTTCCACAAGATGATGGTGTGTTCCTAATTGAAAAGCTTTTTTCAAAATTAAGAACACCAGAGTACTTAGCATGAGCAAACTGCTTTCTCTGACCTGCTTAGGAAGAGCTGAACTGTTACGGATGGAAAGTTCCCTAAAAGACAGGCACCTGATACTGGGATTGTCACCTCAAATGAATAAATTATAGCAAAGCGTCAAGCAATTGAATACCAGATTTTGTAGTGGGATGTGTAAGGAAGACTTAGCAGATGGCATTGTTAGCTCTGCCACTGATACCTATTTTATTTTAACATATTTCTGGCATCTTATATCTCTGTTCTGCCATGTGGACACTCTGTCTACCCGCTCTACTCTCACTACTCTTCCCATCTTCCAACAATTTTTTCTCTTATGCTAAGATAAGGTCCCAAAAACTACTAAAGTTTTTGAGTTTTGTTTTACAGTTATAACTGTAAAACTGCAGTCTCTTGACTGCCATAATTTTCCTTTTTTCTCCTTTGAAATGTTGTGATTTAATTTGGATGCTCAACTCAAACTTAATCATCTAGAAATGAACCTGGAAATTTTATAAGGTGTATATCGGTATTTCCCGTGTTCTTTGGTTCCTGGTTTTGTTGGAACAATTTATACTTTGAAATTAATCTTTTTAATGATAATTTGACATTTCCATTTATTCTTCCTGGTAGAGCTAAAAAGTATAGTTAAAGAAGAAAAAAAATTGAAAGAGTCAAAAAAATATCTTCAGTTTTTCAGATTTCAAACACAGCAAAGCTGGGTAGTAAGCTTGAATAAAACTTCATGCTATTGTTATTTCCCAAACTGACTTGCTTATTCCTCTTTAATATACACATATTTCTGATTTGTGGGAGCCAGAATTGCTGGAACTGGTTATACTGTCAACACAGAGATGTTATCCAAAATTTCAGGTTCATTTAATCAATATAAATCACTCTCTGTAAGTCCATGTGTGGCAAGTGCAAACCATGCAAGCTGATTTCTTTTGTCTTTTGTGCTCATTCCTGCTGCTGGAGTCACACCACAAGTCAAGACAAGGGACCGAATGGATTTCTGCTTGAAACTCTTACTCCATGCTATGTGCTCCCGCATCTTTTTAAAGCCGTGCAGAATCGCTGGCACTCAGCTTTAGGCACCTCATAAGGAGCGAGGGTGGGGTTTTGTTTTGTTTTTTCCCTGCATTAAGTGCTTCATTGCCAATGAAAGAATTGGGCTCATCTGTACCTGGCTGCTCTTTCCCAAACCGTCACTGCTGCCTCACACATGCTGGCACAAGAGTTTTTGCACTCATGTGGGAAGCTGGTTTGAGGAACAGATTTGGCTGGAAAATATTCCTTCCCCCGCCCCCGCTCCCCCCCCCCCAGTGTTAGCATCCGGCTGCTTCCCTTCCCTGGTCCGGTGTACCACCTGGTCATACAGGCTCTTGGAGCAGGAGAGAGCCAGTGGCCCAGGAGCCTGTTTCTTCCTGTGGCACAGCCAGCTGTGCCTGCTGCAGGAGTTGACTGAACTGCAGTCAAGGAGGAGAGATCAGAATCTCCAGATGGCAGATCAGTATCTTCAGATGGCAGATCAGAGCACCTCAGCTCATTCCTCAGGGGCATCAATTAAGCTCTTTGAAGTTAGAAGGCAAGAATGCCTTCAAAGCACCCAGAAAGCATGCTAAAGAGCCCAAGGAGAAGAAAAGTGGTACAGCCCACCCAGAACAAGGAAGGCTTTGGGGCAACACTAGTGGCACGTGTCCATAGCACCCTGGGAAGCATTCAGTGGGGGGAGTTTTGACAGCACTGTGTTGGGATTGTTAAAGAAGAGATGCCAGGCTTGTTTGTAGAGATCAGAGACAACAGATCGCAGCACGGAAAGATCCCCTGTGCTCCCTTGCTTGATACTAGCAGGGAGCCTACAAAGAGATTATCCAACCTGTAGCTATTGTATATACTATCCCTCCTGCTTAATGCAAATATGTTATTTTAGGATGTGATTTGATTTACTGTTTAGGTTTCTTAGCTGTATCTTGATATGTTTAAGGAAATCCCTGATAGCATTGGATCCTTCGTGGGCAACCAAGGGACCAAACTGAGCAAGGTCAGTGTAAGTGAGGTTCTTGGGAGCCTGACATAATGATAAAACTGCATCAGACAGTTGTATCAAAACTCATCGCTGGGCCTGTAAATGTGAAGAAGGGCTCTGTGAGCTGTGGATTGTAATTGCACCATTAATGTTTGCATTGCCCAAGAGCAGCAGTGTGTATTCAGAAATCCCTTGCAGAGCGGATCCTGGCCACATGTGCTGCAGCACGGGGGACGTGGCTCCCGAGCGCTGTCGTCAGGATCGCAACCCTTCACAGCTCGGTTGTCCTCTCTTCTCACAACTGTTGCCATTTCTCTTCCACTGTAACATCTGGACACTTTTACCAAGACAAAGCGTATGAAGAGCGTGTCTACACGTCTCTCTTCTCCAAGTCTTGAAGCTGTAGAATCTCTTGGCTGGCTGGTGAGAAAGGGAGCAGAGGGAGAAGTTGTAAAATATAGAGGGAATTTTGTGTCACCCGTGGGGCCTCTGTCTCAGTGGCAGTCCCTCTTTTTTATTATATTACTCTTGTATCTCAGGGAAGAAGGTGAGCTTAAATACTGTAAGTTAAAGGACCATTACTGGATATATCTACTTGGAGATATTTTTTGTAAACTAAGCTGATATGTATTTCCGCTCCCTGTTGTTTCAGTAAAGATTAATTTGTCAAAGACATCTGTGTGATTGCCTGGACACTGTCAGACGTGATCCATGTTTTTGCTTACCTTTTCAAAAGAAACAGCTCTAAGAGCAGCTGGAGAAAGAAAGATTTTTATGTTGCTTAAATTACCAACAGTTTTTTTCCCATTTTGAAATTAAAATAGTTAGTATGATTTGTATTTTTATTGTTTTGGGCCTGACTCTGTGCTGTACTAGATGTACACGCAGTAGCTAATCACGCATCCTAATACCATATCCTGTGCAGACATAGCAGAAGTTGTTTGCATTTGATTTCTGGAGTAGCCATCAGAATATGATGGCTCAAGTCATTCAGTATAGTGTTGTCTTGGTCACTGACGTAAACAAAGTGACAGAAACACTGAAGTTCGCCATAAACTCAAGATTTTGTGGATTTCAATGCTGACTTGAGCCTTAAACAGCCCCTGTGCAGTTTGCATATTCCCTCTGGAGATTGATCTTTATATGCGGTGCAGTGCTGAGTGTTTCAGAGTAGTGGAAGCAATCAAGATAGCCTCTCTAGGCATAATTATTTTTTCCAAAGCATAACTGCATTCCCTGTTCTAGGGTTACTTTTAGCTCAGCTATAAAAGGAGGGTGTTGGAAGTCGCAAGTGGGGCCTTGCTCAGAGACTTCCAGTTCAGCTTCGCAGGCCATGGGGCAAACCCTGTAACACTTGCCTCGCTAAAGCCAGCAGGATTGCAAGCTGAAGAAGAATTTGTCTCTAGAGATGCAAATAAGCATCCAAGCTTGAAGTGCTGAGCTCAGCTTTCCAGAGGTTAGTCCAGTGCTGTGACCAGCATTCAGCACTAATGAACGTCTGCTGGGGAGGGGCTTTTTAGTGGAAATAGTGTTGCTCTTTTGGTAGTCTTTACTGCAGTGTTTTAGGAGACAAAGCCATGTTTTTCACAGTCTGCAAGGTTCAACTTAATGTCTGACTGTTCAGGATCGTTCTGGCCTCAAAATCAATGACGAAGAGCAAACATTATGGGCTTTTATTGATGAGTTCACTTCTTAGACATGCCAGTAAGTGCAGGTAGGTCTGAAATGTTGCAACATGCTCTACAGACTGTTTGTTTGCTTTTACCATCTAGTCTTTTTCCTCTGTCATGAGCTTTTTGAGATCTAATCTTTTGCTGCAGCTTCTGCCTTTCTGTGGTGTTTCTTGAGTGTACTTCCACAGAAATGTTTTGCTCTTTCTTTTTATCTGTTTTCATGAAAAAATAATTTTGTAGCTAACCAGAATAGCAAAGATTGAATCTTCTGAAAGAGCCAGCATTTGTTTCAGATGAGGATCTTTTTCATCTGTTGCTGACAGCTTGTGCGTGAGCCTAGGCTGATTCTTAAGGTAAACACCAATTTGTGCAGGTTTTAATTTCTGACTTTTTGGAAAACCAGAATAAATACTACCTGTGGCTGTAATACAGAAGAATTGGGGTCACTTATTTCACCTGAATAACCACATGTGTATATTTGGACAGGGGCTTTCTGTTCATAGGCAGGTGTTTGTCGCTGAAATCTTACCTTCTCATCTTCTTATGTAGAATTATTTAGCCAATCCCCTGCTATAACTTCTGGCCTCTCTGACGATCAGTCAAGCACTCAGCCAAGTGTTCGTTTCACCAAGTAAGGCAGCGAGGAGCGCTGGCCTCCCTCCTGACGCCGAGTTTGTGTGAGGCTGTCTCTCACTGTCCAGACTTGGAAACGGCTTCGAACCTCCTGCCCTTGAGCTCAGCTTGGCACCCAGCAGCCGTTCCTCACTGGCTTGGAAGCGTCCCCCCGCCCCGCTCGGCGGCTCTGTGTGGTGTGAGACGGCGGTAGCCGCTGCGCAGAGCTGCGGTGGGGTGTCCRGGGGCAGGCGGAGTCCGACCAAAGTGGGGGGACGGGGTGACTCCCCACCTGCGTGGGAAGTCAGACACCCTTCTCGTGCAGGGACGGGCAGCTCCGACCCCCGCTCAGGCAAAAGCAAACCTCTCGTTGCAAATTCAGCTCTTTGGGATACAGGGAGTCACAAAATTTAGGTTCATTTTTAGTATCTGTTTTGCAGTAGCTTTCTATAGCGTGCATTTAAAAAGAAGCGGCTTCCAAGTATAGGTGTCGTTAGGATTTATAGTTTATGCCTTTGGTTTTTTGTCTTCTTTCCGCGTGCCTTTTTTTCTTTCTTTACCTCTGCCTTTTCCGCCTATTTATTCTGGGCTGCTTGTAGCTCAACATAACATCTGAAGTGACTGAAAATACAGGGATATTTAAAGGTTAGATGAGGGGTTCAGCACTGTAAATCTCAAGGTAAAGATTCTGCAACTGTCTCTGACAAATTCTGTTGAAACATGGGCCATAATGTATAATTCATCTCACCTTTGCAAACTCTCACTGGCCCTGCAGGGCCATCAAGATTTAGCGTTTCCTTAAATAAACTGAGACAGTATGATTTAGTGTATAATCGAAGAACTGGATCTAAGTAGAAGGGTGACATTTCACAAGGTCACTCTTGTTGCTGTAACAAAAGCAGCTGTCTGTACAGTGAAAGAATGGGAATAATTAAGAAGACTTTCTGAACCCAATTAGAATTGCAATCAAGAAACATAGTATACTGTGGGAGCTATGCTAGGTTAGTCATCGTAAACATTAGTTTTTCCCTCTTCAGATATTACTTTATCGTTAAAATCTGATCAAACATGTAATTCATCTTTTATTTCAGCAGAATTTGTTTTATTTAAGCACGTTACTGACAATGAGCCAAAGCCAGTTAGTTTTCCTTTCATTTTCTTTCACATATAGACATTGCACATCAGCTGCTTTAAATCAAGTGTTTGCATTTGCTTTTTGCCCTAATGTTTTCTAATTCTAGTCTTACCATTCAGTCTCTGTTTTTTTTAAATTATATCAATATATCTGTAGACATTTCTTAATTTACATGACTAAGAAAAATACTATCTATAACATTTCAAATTTAAAAGACCTGTAAGACAGTGTATTTTATTAAAAAAATAATCACAACTAGCAAAATCTCACAAACAGTTTCTGTATATTACTGCTGAGAGTGTCTTGGACTTCTGTGAGCAATAAAAAAATTTACAGTTGTACCACGGGAAACTCCACACTTAGTATGATGGTGAAAACCTGGATTTCAAAAATGCAGGAAAATTTGAAGATCCTTCAGAAATGGTAAGGTAAGAATGAACATATGCTTATTGTAGATTACTAAAATTCTACCCTTTAAAATTTGGAAAATATTGCTATCAAAGTCTTCCTGTTGAAAAAGAAGTTAACATCCTTCTTTATTGAGGTCCACTGTATTTGCACCTACCAGGACTAATGCAAAAGACCTGTGACTGTGTGGCATCGTGATAACATCTATGAGACTTTCTTAAAGACATATTCTGAGGCAATTTCTTAGAGAAATTTAAATATTCTGAGCAAAATTGGTAAACCACATGAGATGTGAAACAAGGTTGCCAACATTAAATGTAGTAGGAAATTATAGAGTAACTTTCTACCCAAAACCAACCTGGATCTTGGTTTTGTCTCTTACACTTGTGTAAATCCATTTTACCTGCTGATGTTGATTCATACAATAGTAAAACCAACACCAATTAGAGAGGAATTTTTCACCAAAGTGAAACAATTTCCTGAAGTAAAACTTAATATCATCACTCAGGGATGTTTTCACATGAGTTATCGTCATAGCTATTTCTAGGTATCGTTTTAAAGACAAGACTAACCCTCTTGCACTCATGTATTTCTGCTCACCTGTAGAGGGGATGAATGAGTCACTTAATCCCATGTGCCTCAGTGTGCCAAAAATGTAGTTTTGGTCATTTTGTATAATTTCAGCTTGCGGTTGTTGCTCAGGAAATGGTGTGATTATAACTTTATTCTTGAAAGAGTAGCAAACTCTTTCTTTCATCAAGCAGACCTGTAGATGAAATCACAGTTGCTGAGATTGTAGTCAAGATATAAAAATCTGGCTAAATGCATGCAAGTGATCTGTGGGCTGTTGTAAGCTCAGTTTTCTCTTACTAAGGCATTGGAGCAAAATCAACAGAACGGCTGCTGGCTTAAATGGTGCGTTTGTTGACACTTACAGAATAGCAGAGGGATACTGAGAGCGAGAACAAGGAAAGTTGGGCCAGAAGCGAGGTGACGCACGATCTCTGTGGGAGATGAGTTCTGCAGTGCCTGTCTTCAGGCTTTCCACAGCTACAGGGTCTCCAGAGCAGGAAAGGTGTATCTCGTAGTAATACCTAGTGTCAATCTATAGCACATACATCAGTGATTAATACCTGCGTTTAGAAACCTGAGTGTAAATGGAGCTTCCTAACTGACTGGCAATGCAGTGTCTGACACAGTTGCTGGTGCCAGGATTTTCTGAGTAATCATTTTGGCTTTGGCAACTGTTCTTCYTTCCCACTTTCTAAGCTCAGTTGGGGTTCACGTAATGAACTTCTCTTCTTCCCCCATTTTCCCACTGCAAAAAGGCAAGAAGTGCGTATGTCACAATAATTTTAGGGAGATTATGTGTGATTGTTTGAGTGGTAGCTTGAATGAGGGCATGTACAAAGCTCTTAATGTATTGTGTGTTGAATGTCYAGAACCTGCTGACTTTAAGTGCATATCGGAAAGCTCCTAAAGGAGAAGGAAGTACTGTTATACATGGTATACAAGAGCATTTTTTGACTGACCTATGTTTCTTTGATTGTTTTAAAGAATCACTAGGTATACCCTTATTGACAGTGCCTATTAATCTTTTGTTAATCTAAATAAACCATGAAAACTATATTGCTTCTGCATGAATTTCACTCAGGGGAATGAGCCCCTCCTTGGCATAGTATCCTTAAAGTCCATGCTTTTCTCAGAAGTGGAGTCRTCTTAGGCATGCTAAATACTAATATAACAGTAATTCTAGAGACCTATGTTGGCCTTTAGTTAACTTGAATGTTTGTTCTCTGTTTTGTCCAGTCAGGAAATGGCTGTGTTTTCAAATGAAAAAAATCAGGACTGCCCTCCAAACTCCACCTATGATTATTTGAAAAGACTAGTTTGTGAAAAGACATTGGAGGAAGGTGGGAAACAAGCCAAGTAAGAAAGGCCCATTTTTTAATAGTCATCAAACTCCAGATATCTCTCTGGAGCCTGTATTTCAAGTACTGAGAAGAAAAGCCCCCACCACCTCTGCCTGTGACTCTTCCCTAACTAAGCTCTGAAGCCCAGGATTGACAGCACTGGGTTCTCACAAAGAGGGGATGGGTGTTAGAGAAAGTCAAATTCAGCAGAGGATACATAAACTTAAATCACTTTTGGCAGTCTGTCAGAAAAAAAAAGATTTTGTTTATAAATCTGTCCACTGTGCTTTTGAATATAATTGTTTTGTCCAAATCTCCTCTGCAATAGTACAATAAAGATGAGTCTGGAGGCTTACTTCAGGCTACTCAGCACCATACAGAAGATTCTTTTAGGCTCATAGCCAGATCACAGAAATAAAAGCTGAAGGAAAATATGTATTATTCTGTTAAGCTCAGCGCCCTTCTGAGTCATAAGTGCTCCCCGTTTGCGTGTTCTCTAGTGCTTTGTTCACCCTAGTGCTGAATCACCAATACTTCTGGGGGGGTTGTTTTTCCACTGCTAACTTAATTCCATCAGTCTAATATCATTGGCATGATTTCTCTCTCATTTGGTATTTACATCATACTGAATTTCAGAGTAAGTTAAAATGTATCCAGCTCAGCAACTTTCCCATTTTGGGAAGAACATCAGATACTCCCTGTTTGTAACTTCAAATATGTCACATACATTTCCTTTCCTGCGCAAGAGTCCAACTGGGATCCAAAGCACATATGTAAGTCATGACCTTGAGAACTGCTTGGTATTGTGGTTGGGTGGTTGTTTTTTTCAAGGAAAACTAGTTTGTAAATTAGCAGGATTTTTACATGATATATCAAAATATTGGCTTCATTTCTGACAATTAAGAGTAGAGATTGTTGCTTTCTAAATGCTATTAAAAGGACAATCCTGGTAGGTCTACAAGAACTGTACTTAAGTAGGGGACGGAACTGTTGTCACAGTCATTTTCCTTTTGAAACCCACTAGAAAGGATGCTTTTACAAGAACACTGCAAAACTGCAAAGACTCAGGTTCTTGCTAAGTTTGAGGATAAATAGAGCAGAAAACAATACTTCTATTCTTCCCTAGTTTGTTTTTAAAATTTCACTGGATCTTCTTTGAAGCTGGTAACTCATAGTTCATGATTCATTGCAATAATAAAGCTCTAAATTACTGAACAAGTAAACATCCTGGCTACAGTAATAAAACAGACACTCAAAAAAGCACAGGAGAAATACTGCATGCCAGAATGTTCTAAAATACTCAAATCAACTCAGTCATCTCTGGGACCCAAGAAAAGATATTATGGTCCAGATATGCAAAAAGAGTGAAAATACTGTATAAGCCCCTGTATACTTCACAGTCTCTGTAAAGATGAAATTGGGTGGTTCTCATCATGAAGAATTGTGAAGAATCAGCATGACTTTCAATCTTCAGGTATTCAAAGACACATGTAATTTTCAGTTGTCACTGTCACTGATCAGAGTGCAGAAAGTAACTCCTCAGATTGCTTTGAGGGCTCAATTTCTGTTCAGTGCGCGTGCCCTTATTGTGTCAGGTGGATCCTGTAGCAGGACTTCTCAGAGGAATCTCTAAATGACAGGTCAGTAATGTCCCTTGGAGTTTCACGCCAAGCGTAGAAGGTAACAAATGGTCCTCCTAGTAACAGCCTCTGGATGTTTCTTGTCTCCTTAGTTTTTATATTGATTTATGGTGACTGTAATGGGGAACTTCCCTCTGGACTGAAGAACAAGATTGCTGCTGACTTTCGGGAGTTTCCTTCAAAGACATTCAAATAGTTGTTCTGTGGATAGAACTGGCATTTTTCCTTCACTTACTTCACTTGACTAAAAACCACACCAAATTCTACTACTTCAAATTTCAAATGGAGATTGATGATTTGTACTCCATGAAAATCTCTGTAGAGTACAAAGTAGGGTTTTTCTGTCACGTGTACAAGTGTCATTGCACATAAATCAGGCAGTCATTATTTTGAAGAATGGTTAAAGTCTGCAGAAGCAAGAAGTAGCTTGAAAGTTCAACAATAGGAAGTACAAGAATTTACAGCTTGACTCTGGTCTCCCAAAAGCAGCATGAATTAAAAGGACTGAATGTCAAGAACAAGGCCAGATTGAGGGCCAGTATCTTTGTGAGTTACTTCATTCAAATGTAACGAGGGTGTGGAGGGGAAATAAATAACAAGAAAATCAGGATGCATTTGTGCATAACCAGCACTGTTTCAATGATGAAATACAGAGTTTGGGACATAGTG
Organism: Oceanodroma leucorhoa; assembly: GCA_030449065.1. Taxonomy (NCBI): domain Eukaryota; kingdom Metazoa; phylum Chordata; class Aves; order Procellariiformes; genus Oceanodroma; species Oceanodroma leucorhoa. Next base: position 260,340 of record JASVER010000093.1, read on the forward strand.
TCATTGGTAATTGACAATACACAGCTGCGTCTGTCTAATGAAACCTGGCAAATCCATGGCCCTGCTTTTATGGAGCACTGATTATAGTGGACCTAATGATTGAAACCTTGTTAGATTTGTGAGGAAGACCCCAGTCTTTCTGTTGCACTGTCATTATTCTGCAGGTGTCTTTAAATAGAGGTGCACTGCGTCATTGCTTGCTTGTTTCTTTTCACACTGTCCTTACAGCTACCTCCCTTCTCCTCCAGTCTCTTACCTCAGTATCTCTTTTGGATGATCCCAGATACATGCAATTTCTTCTCTACGCTATGAGGATATGTATCTGCCGGACCAAGAAATTGTCATCTTCACTATTTAAACTGACAGCGTGATTGCAGGTTTGCTTCAGCTTCCACATTTCATTTACAGTTTGTCATTATTATGTTTCTTCTGCCTTTACCTCAAGTCTTTTGCCACCCTTTTCTGTCTTCCTCTCATGCTCACTTATGTGTCCTCACGTGCTTTTCTTTCCAAACTTGTCGTCTTTTCTCATCCTTTTTCCTCCTGTGTCTTTGTCCCTCTTTATCTTGCGCTTCTGGCTTTTGGTCCCTTTGTCCATTCCCACTGCAGATGTTAGCTGTGCGGTACCTTTTCCTTTGTAAAAACACTCTGCATATTGTTCTCACGCTGGCGCCTCTTGTTTGCGTCCCGAACGCCGCTGCGCGGCCGTTTGCCTCCGCTGGACGCAGCGATGCGCTCACACCCTGCAGCACCCGGCACACCGCGGGGCTCCGCTCACCCCCGCCTCGGGGCTTGGGCCCCCTTGGCCCCCGGTCAGACCAACGCATGGCTGTCCTGTACGAGTACCCACTCCAGTGCTCTGCACAGCTTCTTGTTTCCAGGAAATGAGCTGATGTTAAAACGAGGGAGGTAGGTGGTCAAATTTAGCAAGGACCATCAAGATGTGCCCTAGCGTGACTTTTCCATGACGGTAGTTGTAAAGCTGCAGTTCTCAACCTGGGTTCACACCTAACAGTCTTAGTCCCCACATCCTCTGAGTATTTTCCTCTTGGAGTTTGGGGAGGTGAGTGTCGACTTGGAGCCTGGTTTGGGGATGTCGGGTTATACTTCAGCTTGTTTTTCTGGAAAAAATGTCAGTCCTGGTTCTGAGCACCCATCTCTGGTGGGAAGCTGGTGGCTTCGGAAGGGCTGTGTCTCAGCTAGGACATCCTCTCACCACTGCGTGGTGGCTTTATTATGCTGCATGATGGTGAGCAATGGGTTTGCTTTTGAACAGCTATTAGCTTTGAACTGGGCCTCAGTCTGGAAATTGCAAGTACATGTGCAGGAGAAAGAGGGATGTTGGAGATTTTTGTCAGTACTGTAGAATTTGTGTGCTCTGAGAAGAGCATGGAAGACAGTTTGTGATGTTTGCTTATTGCACATGATGTTTGCCCACGGGACCTCATTTTTCTTCTGTATTTCCTCATATGCCCTACCACATAATGTTAGTCAATACTGAACACCTACAGCAATGGCCCTAACAGATAAAAGCATTATTCATTATTATTTTTCTACATACCTTCTTGAAAAAGTAATTTCAATTTGAGTTACAACTATATAAGCAATTAAGAGATAATTGGAAATGGGTTTGTTACATTAACTGCCTTTCATTTACAAATATGTGACCTGGGAAGCTCTGCTTCCCTTTATAAGTTTTATGTAGGCAGGCCGGTTGATACGGCTTGCCTGTAACAGAAATCATGTGATTCCACCACTGAACATGGGAGGGCATGATTTGGAAAGCGCATGCCAAAGACCATGGAACATGGCACGTGTCCACATCCTTGCTCATCCCTGTACTGTTTCATGGGCAATAATACTGAGTAATGCTGCATGCTTGTTTTTTCCTCAGACCTGAGCTTTATTTACTTAATTTTTGTGTGTACCCTTATGGACACCACATCAGTGAGCCACATCAATTTCTGTTCTGTGGACACTCAGTAGCACGGAGAGTGTGGGAAACCAGCACAGCCATTGGACTGTGATGCTGTGGAAAAGCTCTGCTTCTGCAAGGCTTTTATTCTTTTAACTATATCAATCTCACTTGACAGGGAAAAGGGAAAAGTTTGTTCTGAAAGAGAACAACCCAAAAGAGAAGAGCCATTGCCTCTTCATTCAGTGTTACCAAGCTCCAGGATTGTTTTTTTTATTTTTTTTGTTCATTGATTACGTTGCAAACTTGCTGAAAAATCCTTCTGGCATTCCCCAGAACACTGTGCACGCCCCCCGTCTGTTATGCAGGGGTGCCTACCTATTATTGCTCAGTAGTAGTCACCAAATTAATCTTCAATGCAGAGGTGAAAACATACTCCTCTTTCATGTTCCTCAGCAAAACACCTGTATTTATCAAGAACTATTACAATAGTTAGACTTACTCCATGGGCAAAATGTTCTCTTATGCAGCATTTCCTTTCAGTTTTCACTGCTATACAGCATCTTAGAGTTATTAAACTTCGCTTTGTTTCTGTTGAATACTTTATGCAAAAGGATCTTCTTTATTACTGATATGAAAGAAATTCTCTTCTTTTCCCCAGAAGGTTGTTCCAGAACTTTACTGGTGGCCCTTTATGGACAGGTTGTACCTACAGCAAAAGCTGAGTCAGACTAGCAAGCAGCCTGGTGAGGAAGTGACCTGGTTGTTGTCTCTGCTTTCTGCATCCTACTCTCCGTATATGTGATGTCTGACAATTTATTAGTACTAGACTGTACCTATTTAAAATATCATCCACTGACAGCAAATGTGGTTCATTTTCCTGTGCAATTTGAATGAATTAGAATTTCCTGGTACCAGAGAAATCAACCTGCTCTTATTAAAGTAAATTGCCCAACATTTGTTGAGGTTGGTGGATTCGGGAGCAGAACCTAATTGATAGAGCATTCACTTTCAATGTACAAAATTGGGCTACAGTAAATAACGCTCCAGGTCTTCATAACTGTTTCCARTTTTAAATATAGTTAGTTCCCCTGTTTACGTTTCCATTTCCATCTTTCCCTATTATGCCCTAGCAATGACGCATTGTGTATGCTTTGAGAGTGGATTATACTAAGATATATACTGTTGCATAAGGTTTCTTTTATCACTGATTTGCATATTGGAGCATGTTATTCTTCTGTAAGTTTAAGTTTGCTCTAGGTTTGATAGGTATCCTAAGTTCTGGTAACTGATAATTCTACATAAACCTTCTAAAATTACCACAACCAGAAATACTTCCTCTTGTTCAGCAAAATTTCCTCTTTTTCAATTTTCTGTTTAGTTAGCTTGATTTTTTTGGATCATTCATATCCTCATTATTATTTCACCTACCTAAGTCCCATACTAGTAATAGACATTTCTGTACAGCTTGTGTACTGCACCACCATTGTTCCCGCAGAAGTACTAGAGCTCTCGTGGCAGTAGGACTTTCCCCAAGATGATGATAACTTATTTTGTTACACCCCAGTTATAAACTTCAGTTCCTCCCTCTTCCACACTCAAGGCTAGCTCCCTTTGAAGATAAACTTTATTAGAGGGACTGTTAAGCAAAAAACCAAGGGAACTTAATCTCTAGAGGAATTAGCCTTCTGACACCTCTGGATTTTAGTATTTTTTTTGTTTTAAAGTCCATTTCTATATAACTGCCAGTAAGCTGCAGTTACAGTGCCATATTCTCTTTTTAAAGATTAAAGAATATATAGCATTGAAACTATGCTAAATGGAAAACTGCAGGCTGGTGACCCACAAACAAATGTAAGCAGAAGGGATGGCACATCTGCATTCCTGATTCTTTCCCTAAACCGCGCTATTGTTTGAGCTACTGTTTTGGCAGAGTTTCTTCTGGCTGAGCCAGAGTTTAGACCATGGCTAATCTGTGGTCATAACATAACGAGAGCAGAATGTGAAGAGATTTTTACTCTTTTGCAGCACAGTTGTGGCAGCTGAAGATTTACCTTCAGCTAAACCCAGGAGCAGGACTAGGAATTTTTCTGCCAAACTTTCTTAGTAGTCACAGTGGAAGCCACAGATTTACCAGTTTTTCCATGTTTTCTACTGTTGAAGCTGCGTATTCAACCAAGCTATTATCTTGAATGAAGCAAGTGGTTTTATTTATGACAATTTGACTGGAACTTATTGAATCAGGTAGGAAAAGAGCAAGTGTGTATCCATGTTTTGCTTTGCTCTTTTAGTCGATTTAAAATCTGTTTGACAGCCTTTATTTTCAGTACCCTGCTGCCTTTATGCCTAAAGGCATTCAGCTGAGCTATTGCGTTCATTTATCGCATTCTGGTACAGTTTGTTCAGGAGATGGAGCTCACACAGGGTCCTGTACAACGTTGATAATTGACTTGTGTGGGAAACAAGGAATTCAGGGATCTACCCCAAGAGTGCCAAGCCATATACAAGTCAATATGACAAAGTTTCCTCCAGTCAGTCACAAAGGCCTGCGGTTTTGAAGGCTGGAAATTTGACATGGAAACTACAAACAATCAATCAGAAGATCGTTTTTCTTACAAATGGAACTGGTCATTAAAAATATATATATATGTATATATTTTTAATATATATCTAAAAACTGGTGAACTGAGAGTACATGCCTCCCAAACAAAACTGCTCCCAGCTTAAAAATTCTTGTGCCTGTTGAAGGAAAACCTGTGAGACAAAGAATTAAGAGTCCCATCATGAGGAAGTGGAAATGAAAGTGGGACCTTAGGGATACGTTCCTCTGAACTTAGAGTGTAAGAGACCAAGTCTTAATTTGTATTCTGTGCATTGCTAATCCTCTCCATTGTAATAGATGCCACTTCTGGCTGTGTTATGATCCGTTTTCCTAGAAGAGTTTGTACATCTTACAGTCCTTAATTTAGCTTATATATAAAGCTGGTGAATTCAACAGAATCCTTTGTTAAGACATTGTAGAGTCTATATCTAAGATCCTGCTGGACCTCTCAAAATGTAAGTGAAGTTTGATTCCATTCAGTTCATTTCATTGTGTTAAGAAGTGACAGTGCAACTTTATTTACCCCTGGAGATGAGGACATGGTCTGCATGGGCTTTAAATGTTGTATGTTCTAGCTATAAATATGGTGCAGGCATCAACAGAAATATTCTAATTTAGGAGGGTTTTCCAGTATATCATTTTCTCAAATTCTTAACCTGTGTCAGTAAAAATAGCTATATTTGTTCTTGATGCATGTAGCTGAGGGTGGAAACAGGAAAAGCCATGACATGTACTTCCTTGCACATTATCTGTTTATAGAAGAAGGGAGAGACTCGTGTCTTGTTGATTATAGGTATTACGCAATTGAGGCAATTTTACTGATCTCTTTGAAGTAAAGCCACAAAATTTCATTTGTTTTTCTTTGGTTTGTTTTTAAACAGTTATTTGATTTTCAATTAGATAGAAAAGAAAGTTTAAGTTTGAAAGCTGGAACATTCGTACATTTACAAAGCTGTAATACTGTTCTTGAATCTTCTGTTTTATTTTGGATCTATGTTATGACAGTTTGCAATTTCATGATCATGTGCTGTTTTTAATAAAGATTTCTACCACGTGAAAATTGTTTGATGAGTGATGTAAAAATATGTAAAAGCTCAAATCAGAGTCATTCAAAAGCATTTTGGGATTGAGGCAAAAGCTGTCAAATACTGAATACCATACCAAACAAAATCAGGCACAATAGTTAAAATGTTTGTTTCAATATTTTCTGAAAAAAAACAGTGTGATTTTTTTCCATTTGCTGCAACACTTCATTTCAAAATGTTTCAATTTTAAAAAGAAATTTATTTAAAGTTCAGTGAAATGGAACATGCTGGCTAAGAAAGAGGAAAAAAACCTTTCTGTTTAAATCTGTCCAATCAAACATCGGTTATTTTAGGTTGGCAAAAATAGTTCTAAATGCTTGGGGGGTTGTGGGGGTGGTGTAAGTCACCCAACTTACAAAATCTCTCATTTACAAACATACGTTCAGGCCTTGTTCAACGTCCAAAGTGTGAAATGAGGCAATGATATGGGATGAGCAAAACAGAAATTCATAGTAGTCATGTATTAGTTGCTGCCTGATGGTAGTGTATAATATAAAGCACACAATTTGAACCATTAAGCGGAAGAAATGCAAATTGCTCTAGTGTTGAGTGACTATGTCTGTCTGAGCCATAAATAAAGGAGTCAACAGGCAGGAAGGCTATCAAATCCTCATGCGTAGGAAGAAGCGTCTGGTGCGTGTGGATGTCTGTACCTTAATACTTTTTCCAACTTGGAGTGTAAATATTCTGTACCAAGTATTATCACAGAATCATAGAACGGTTTGGGTTGGAAGAGACCTTTACAGGTCATCTAGTCCAACCCCCCTGCCATGGGCAGGGACATCTTCAACTAGATCAGGTCTCTCAGAGCCCCGTCCAACCTGACCTTGAATGTTTCSAGGGATGGGGCATCTACCACCTCTCTGGGCAACCTGTTCCAGTGTTTCACCACCCTCATTGTAAAAAATGTCTTCCTTATACCTAGTCTGAAATTCTGATATTCACAGTTGCGATACTGCAAAAATATTTGCAAAGAACTTTGCATGCGGAGTCCGGTAGCATCTGTCATTCCCTGGCCAGGGATCATTTCACCAATCATAAACACCTGACTAATAACTACATTTTAAGTGCCTGATGGAGAAATTTTCTTAAAAAATTGATCATATTTCCCAGATAGTCAGTGAAGAGAAATCGACACTTCCATGTGCATGCGATCTCCCTTTCCAGGCCAAATAGGAAACATTGGCATTAGACCCTTAAAAATCAGGAAAAAGTTAAGTATTTACTTTGAAAGCAGTGAGTCGTAGCCACTGCTTTTGTTTTTATTTTTCTCACAAGGGTTGATGAGGCTGACTAATTGTAGCAGTCATTTCATGGCTCTACATAGTCTCAGTTCTGACAAAAACCAGAAATTATGAACATAGAAGTGGCATGTGGCAGAACAGGCACATGCTTAGAGCTGTCCTTATCTTTCTCAGAGCAAGGTTATATCTACACAGTGTCGTATACAAAAACCTGAACTCAGTTCAAGGTAGTTACTCTAATGAGTGGACACATTGCAAAACTGCCCAGCTGGGTAAATACTAAGCTGTGGTACTCTAATACTGAGCTTTGCATTACCACTCTTCCTGTAAAGCAAGTGCAGGGCTAATTCAGGTGTATCTGTACTGAACTAATCAAACACGATATAACCAGCCGGTCAAAAGAGGTGATGATCCTGCTGTATTCAGGGTTGGTGCAGCCTCACCTGGAGCACTGTGTGCAGTTCTGGGCCCCCAATTTAAGAAGGATGTGAAGGTCCTTGAATGCATCCAGAGGAGGGCAACAAAGCTGGTGAAAGGGCTGGAAGGAATGTCCTGTGAGGAGCAGCTGAGGACTTTGGGTTTGTCTAGTTTGGAGAAAAGGAGGCTGAGGGGTGACCTCATTGCTCTCTACAGCGTCCTGAGGAGGGGAAGTGGAGAGGGAGGTGGTGGCCTCTTCTCCCTGGGATCCAGTGACAGGACGCGTGGGAATGGTTCAAAGCTCTGTCAGAGGTGGTTCAGATTTGACATTAGGAAACACTTCTTTACTGAGAGGGTGGTCAAACACTGGAACAGGCTTCCTAGAGAGGTGGTCGATGCCCCATACCTGTCAGTTTTTAAGAGGCATTTGGACAATGCCCTTTACAACATGCTTTAACTTTTGGTCAGCCCTGAATTGGTCAGGCAGTTGGACTAGATGATCGCTGTAGGTCCCTTCCAACTGAAATCGTCTGTTCTATTCAGCTACAGCTATAGGGTTGACAGGTCCCCACGCTGTGTGTCAGGCTGTGATACTAACAGTTCTACACTGCAGAAAAGAGAGCTTGACCCATCTTTCAAATTTGGCTTCCTACAGGTATAGTCATCTACTTATATGCACATAAGAAGAATTTAAATCTTGTGTCATTGTACATAAGGAATTGGAGGAAAAGTTAATTATTCATTAAAAATGCTGAGTTTCATTTTAACAGCATGTTCGTCTAGCTTATGGATTTGTTTAATGTGTCTCCTCTGTCCCCTGCCATTTTTCTTGACAGACCTTTTCCAGTGGCCACAAATCAGCAAGTGCAGATCACCTGAACTGGAGACATTTTCATGTTATTGGACTGACGGAAATTTTTATAACCTCACTGCTCCAGGAAAAATACAACTGTTGTACATGAAAAGGTAATAATACGGAAAGAACAAAAGACAGAGGAAAAGAGACAGAAGTCATATATTTTGCTATTCCTGTTAGCTCATTGCTGTTAATTTTTTGCTATGATATGAGCCATACTGGTTTTAGGGGCATAAAACTGTGTTTTAAGTGCATATTTTTCAATGTCAAAATTTGTTGTTAATTATTAAGCAGTTTGCAGCGACAAGCGTTACTTGGCAGATAATTAAGAACACATTCTTATTAAATTTAGGTCCAGGTTGCAGAATCCATAACTGAACACTGTATGGCTTGAGAAAGGAGTTTTCAATAGGGAACTTCAGTTTATTCCTTAGATTTGTTGTATCTGCGCACAGATACGGAGTTTGGATACAAGCCCCTTTGAAGTTTTTATTGAAGTCTTATAAAGCTCTCATTGATCAGTTGCTAGATTAAAGTTGGAATGTGCAGGTCCAGGTGAAAAGGCTGCTCCGAGACTGGGGTTACGTTTCATTGAGCCCTGTTCAATTCTGATTCACATTCCACTTAAGCATTTGTAACTTTCAGGTTGTTACAATGATTAGCCTGAAAGAGTACATAGACATTAGCAGTAATACCTATTAAGGAAAACAGGCCTTTTGTTCAGCAGAATAGGAGGATGTGAGTTTCTGTTCCATGTAATGTACTGGGTTTCAAACTTTTTGATTTAGAGACACTTTCTATTGATGATGATACATTTGCTTAGCAAACTTAAGCCTAATGGCAAGGCTGGCTTTCTTACTCACTTTCCTGAGACCTCTCAGAAATATAGGGATCCAAGTTAAAACCACTATTTAAGTGTAAATGTTTAGCTGACAGTTGTCAGTGGCATGCAGCATGAAGGTACAAACTTCAAAAATTAATTAAATTCTAAAGTAAAGCAGTACCACGTACGTTGAGCGGATCACATATTTCATCTTTGTCCTAGAAATTAGAATACTGCAATAAAAGATGTGAATTGAATATCCACATTAAAAATATTTCTGTTTCAATGTGCAAGCAATATTTAAGGCTCAGAACTGAACTCTATCATCTAACCCAGCCTCCTGCTTAACACAAGCCATAGTCTCTAACCGCCTACACCTTTATCAAGTCCTGACTCTGGCAGAGCTACAGCATTTCCTTTAGAAAAGTGTCTGGTCTCATCAGCTAAGCACCAGAACAGTGCTTAGTGGCAGAAATGCTTCTTACTCAATTTATGTAGCATCTGCCTTTTTACTTCTTAAGCACCCACTCCAGTATTGAAGGCTGCACTTGGCATAATTGATTTAGCTTAATTCTCCTTCTGTACAGCTTCAGTCGCTCTTAGTAAGGGAAGGCATTTACGGCGTATTTTTAACAAACCAAGACTGTAATTTTTTAAAAGATCTCTGTTGGGTCTATGTTTGGGCTGAGAGATAATATTGAGATAAAGAACAGCAACAGCAGATCTGTTCGCTATGAGATTTGTTTTTCTAAAGTGACTTCAGAAATACTAATAAATGTCTGTCACTTTTCCTGTAGACTATTTCTAACAATTTGATCATTCCCATTTTGCTTTAACTGAAGACTTTCTTGGTTTTGAACCTGCTGATTAGTTTCAGCTTGGCCGTATGAAAATAACGCTACACAAGTAGCAGTGTTTCTCAGTCTGAGAGTTCATGCTAGTCTTTATAACCCTGTTGGTTTGTCTTTTTTAAGAGATGAAATGAATGTGATATTTCCTGCTGCAATTCTTTTATTTACAAACAACATTTCTGAATTTTTGAACAAAGTCAGAATGGAAAAATGTAAGAGGTTTCTTGCTAGTAGTTCCAAGCCTGTGTTTTAGAAGTTCTGTATCCCAAGGAATTTAGCCTTTGCCTATTCACAGCACTGTATTTCTCTTACCTTCGTTCACATCCTGCAGTCGGGGGTTGGTTTTTGCCAGGTCTCTGCAGCATCTACCCTTGGGCACTCTCCTGTGTGGGCGATCAGTCCAGTGCCTGCATACCAGTTCAGCTCCCCAGGGCAACGCACTCCCTTGTCCATGGCTTTGCAGGTGGTGCAGTACTGATCTGCCGTAAGGACTGGCTTTCACTGTTTCAGACCTCATTATGTAGGTGGGCATCTTACGGCAATTTTAACTTCGCTTGAACAACAGTTGCTTAAATGCATATCAAATTTACCTAAGTTTCTGCTTGCTGGTAGTCATTAGCACCTACCAGCATCGCAAGATGTGCTCTCTGACTGGGCTTTTGGAAGCAGCATCCAAAGCACAGAAATGCCACTAACRGTACATGTGAACCTAAACTCATGCAGGTTGCTTGGATAGTGGTTTGGTTTCATTGTAAATCACAATCAATATTGACATGTTTTTCTCACTTCCATAAAAGTTATGACTTATCAGCAATGTGTCTTGTAACATCTATAATTTGTACTTTGTAAGATCTATAAATCTCTCGCTCATGTATATTACATTTTTGTTGTCATTCTAGGAATGATGAAGACTGGAAAGAATGCCCTGATTATATCACTGCAGGAGAAAATAGTTGTTATTTCAACACGTCCTACACCTCTATTTGGATACCATATTGTGTTAAGCTTGCCAATAAAGATGAAGTATTTGATGAAAAATGTTTCAGCGTTGATGAAATAGGTATGCTTCACTTATGCATTTTACCTCTATATTTTTATATCACAATAGGTGTGACGCTATAAGCTTTCATATTACTCATACTGTATTTAAATTTTCCCTCAGAAAGGTTAGTTTCTAAAAAATATGATGTATAGGAAGGGATTTGGTTTTGTAACATATGTAATGTGATCCAGAAAATATTGCCCAGACTAGAAGAAAGCTTAAATGATAAAAGCAAATACATGGTTTCTCTTTCTGAATACTGGTGGTCTCTCTACTGGTGTGGAGATGACCTTGCCTTTGCTGTCACTCTGAGCCCTTTCTAATGGATGCTACATACCCTTGTTCAGTGTGAGCAAGGATGGCGTTAAAATCTTGATTCTGCAAAGTTCTGGAAGAAAACAGGTTTTTGTTCCTGAATCGACACTAGGTTACAGAATCACGATGTTTAGCATTTCTAAGCTAGAATTTATATTTATTGCAATATGAATGGTGACTGTCTGGGACTCTGCAGATGTTATTGCTTGTTCAGAGTGGTGGTGTATGTATATGCAATATACAAGTCCTGCAAGTGACTAGAATACCCACTGCTCTTTTTTCTTCAGCTGAGCAAGATTAGATTAATTTTTCAGGTACCATAGTTTTCCAGATACCATAGTTTTTCAATGTACTTCTACATTAGTTACTAAATATTTAATTTATCTTTCTGTGTTACTGCAATTATTGTTTTTATTTCTAGTGAGAAATCTGAATTTAAATTTTGATGGAGAATTGTTTATGTCTCAGTGTTTTATAAGCTGCTATTGGGAAATGTAGTGTAATAGGTAATACATTCTTAGTTTTCTTTATTAGTCACTCAGGTGAGATTTATGCAGAGCATGTCCACCGCCAATGGCAGGGTGCCCTCTTATTACCAGTGACTTTGTCATTGACTCATAGGTTTAGATTTTAATCAGTAATTATGTAGTTAATACGCTTTTTTAATCCTGAAATCATTTAACAGTGTGTAGTAAGAATGATCGTTTCACATTGAAAACTGGCTGTTTTATTCTAAATACTCTGTTTAAACAGTACTACCTGATCCTCCTGTCCACCTTAACTGGACTCTGCTAAATACTAGTCAGACTGGGATCCATGGGGATATCCAAGTAAGATGGGACCCACCACCAACAGCAGATGTTCAGAAGGGATGGATTACTCTGGAGTATGAATTGCAGTACAAAGAAGTTAATGAGACAAAATGGAAGGAGGTATGAAGCAAATATTTATTATACAGTAGTCATAGTACAGTACAGGCTTGTTCTATCCCTAACACTTTTGTACTACTATGAAAAGCAACAGGTTTGTAATTGCTAATTACATGATACTTTAAGTCTTAAACAATATACCCATATTCTCCTGAAGTTGTCTAGCAAACATTGTAACTTTATGCGTCAAGATAGTTGGCATGCAGGATAATAATAACAAACCCTGATACCCCTGTGTTAGATTAGAAAGTATAGCAATGGTCAGATATATAAATTATCAAGGATAAAATATTTCTCTATTGTTTTCCTAGACCTCGCTATTTGAAGCAGTGCATGGTATTTTTAGTAGTTGGAACAGGAATATTTTGTTTGGAAAATGTCACCATGTCAGTCCAGATTCTTCAGGGTACCTGTAAAGTTCTAGTGTTTATAATTATCATTTCAGTAGATTAAAAAAAGGAAGGAAAAGCTTTGAGTTATAATTTAAAATTTGATACAATAAGCAAATAAAAATAATGCAACAGATAAGACATACAGATTTCATACCAGACACCGAGGGGAAATTTGTGACTATATGGATAGTCCATGAAAATATAAAATATATATACCCCAAATCTTTTAAGTTTTCTTTTTGAAAATCAATTAACTTCTCATGTAGCTAGTTTTCCTGTTACGGGGCAGAAGTTGTACCCAGCTCACCTGAATGCATAGGCGAAGTGCCAGTGTGTCATGGCATATTTGCATAAGGAGAACTCTTCCTGAATACCAGTTCAATGCAATAAGAACATCATTTCAGAGCAGAACCCTTCCTTTGCTTTCTTATTAATAAAAACTGAGTTAACAGACAGAAGGAAAGCAGATAATACTGTTATGAATTTGTCTTAATCTACAAAAGGCAAATCTACCAACTGAAACATAGTCAAACTGGTTTGCTTGCCTTCATCTGTGAAAGATCTTAGACCCCTCCTCACCTGTGGTCCTTCTCAATGTTAGCATTTTCTCTTTATCCTACTCCTTATTAGTAACCCTACAGCCAAACAGGCCTATAATGTCTATAACTTTTTCCTAATACTTGTCTGAATTTCTGTCTATACTGGTTTAAGCTATACTTACTGTACAGTCTCTATATTTTAAAGCCTACAAAAGGAGTTAAGTTTAGGCAGTAAATCAATACTCCTTAAGAACTTGAAAATCTGCAGAGCATTTATGGGATTTACAAAAGTAAGTGGCAGTATGGATACCTCTTTAAAAATGCACATTTTTTATTTTTTTATAAGCCTTTAGATATCAGTCCTATAAATACCCTAATAAAGTTTTGTTCTTGCTCCAGTACAGTCAATAATTCCAGCATGCCTTGAGAATAGTTCTTTCAGGGGAGCAAAGGTTTGATCAGTTTTTCTTCTTTCAGAAAACAGATAAGGAATTGCTGAATACTATACTTGCCTCAAGAAAAACAGTACTGTAGATTATGTTGTACTGCAACTGTATATATTGTACGTTATTGTGCCTTTCAGCTTAAAAGCACAAACATGGCATAATTCCCTGAGACACTACCGTAGAATCATAGAATCATTAAGGTTGGAAAAGACCTCTAAGATCATCAAGTCCAACCATCGACCCAACACCACCATGCCCACTAAACCATGTCCCGAAGTGCCACGTCTACACATTTTTTGAACACCTCCAGTGATGGTGACTCCACCACTTCCCTGGGCAGCCTGTTCCAATGCTTGACCACTCTTTCAGTAAAGAAATTGTTCCTAATATCCAATCTAAACCTCCCCTGGAGCAACTTGAAGCCATTTCCTCTTGTCCTATCGCTAGTTACATGGGAGAAGAGACCAGCACCCACCTCGCTACAACCTCCTTTCAGGTAGTTGTAGAGAGCGATAAGGTCTCCCCTCAGCATCCTTTTCTCCAGACTAAACAACCCCAGCTCCCTCAGCCACTCCTCATAAGACCTGTGCTCCAGACTCTTCACCAGCTTCGCTGCCCTTCTCTGGACACGCTCCAGCACCTCAATGTCCTTCTTGGAGTGAGGGGCCCAAAACTGAACACAGTATTCGAGGTGCGGCCTCACCAGTGCCGAGTACAGGGGCATGATCACCTCCCTACTCCTGCTGGCCACACTATTCCTGATACAGGCCAGGATGCCGTTGGCCTTCTTGGCCACCTGGRCACACTGCCGGCTCATGTTCAGCCAGCTGTCGACCAGCACCCCCAGGTTCTTTTCCRCCGGGCAGCTTTCCAGCCACTCTTCCCCAAGCCTGTGGCGTTGCCTGGGGTTGTTGTGACCCAAGTGCAGGACCCGGCACTTGGCCTTGTTGAACCTCATGCAGTTGGCCTCGGCCCATTGATCCAGCCTGTCCAGATCCCTCTGCAGAGCCTTCCTACCCTCAGGCAGATCAACACTCCCGCCCAGCTTGGTGTCGTCCGCAAACTTACTGAGGGTGCACTCGATCCCCTCATCCAGATCATTGATAAAGATGTTAAACAAGACGGGCCCCAATACCTCAGTATTCCCTGGGGAACACCACTCGTGACTAGCCGCCAACTGGATTTGACTCCATTCACCACAACTCTCTGGGCTCGGCCGTCCAGCCAGTTTTTCACCCAGCGAGGAGTACACCCATCCAAGCCATGAGCCGCCAGCTTCTCCAGGAGAATGCTGTGGGAGACAGTGTCAAAGGCTTTACTAAAGTCCAGGTAGACCACATCCACAGCCTTCCCCTCATCCACTAGGCCGGTCACCCGGTCGTAGAAGGAGATCAGGTTGGTCAAGCAGGACCTGCCCTTCATGAACCCGTGCTGGCTGGGCCCGATCCTCTGGTTGTCCTGCACCTGCCTCGTGAGCGCCCTCAAGATGAACCGCTCAGGCTGACAGGCCTGTATTTCCCCGGATCCTCCCTCCGGCCCTTCTTGCAGATGGGCGTCACATTGGCAAGCCTCCAGTCATCCGGGACCTCCCCTGTTAACCAGGACCGGTGATAAATGATGGAGAGCGGCTTGGCAAGCTCCTCCGCCATCTCCCTCAGTACTCTCAGGTGGATCCCATCCGGCCCCATAGACTTGTGAGTGTCCAGCTGGTGTAGCACAAAAGAGAAATTTCTGAACAAAATCTTGGTCTGGCCCAAGTAGCAAAACTCTGAATAACAGCATTGGAACAACGATTTCACTCTTTGCATTCTTTGCTACAAATATCTTCTGTAATGAGTATTGAAGCAGTGAAGAGATAAATGTCTATTTATACTGTTACTGCTATTTTTTTTACACAAAGGCTAATCTTTGACTGCTTAAATATACCATAATGCTTTGTACATATAACTGATACAAGAAACTGATACAAAAAATAATTTATAGTACTTTAACTATGCTAAGACTCCCCCTTACTGAGACTTGTTCGTATTTTTTTAGATGTTTTCGGATGAACCTGTTTGATTTTTCATGCATAGCATTAATTTTTTTCAATACATTTACTAATTGAGAATAGATAACTTATAAACTGAGAGAGGATTAAAACATCAATTAGTAAAGTATTATAACAGTAAGTTATAGTGATAAGAGGATCAAAACTATTTTCTCAGAAACTTCCTAAAAACAATAAAATCCCCACCCTCATATAGCAGGTGTTCATGAAAGAGCCCAAGGTAATCTAGCTCACAGTTTGAAAAAATTCATCATTCTTATTAGCTCCTTGCTGGGTATCTTTTTAAAATTCTGCCCTTATCTTGAAGTGTTGGCCATTACATTGACTAGCCTAAAATTCTGTCCCCCTTTACTAGTCATGACTGGCAATAGCTATACACACCCTGTGAGGCTGCTGTGTTTTTCAAACAAGGTGTGACAACACACATCATCTGAGCAATAGTGAAGAATGATGACTTCATAAGTGAAGTGTCTTGTCTATGAAGAGCCTAAAAATGTATGTGTGATAGGGAATCTTGAAAGTCTAATTTTCCTTTAGTTATTTATCATATTTTAGATTGGCCTGATCTTTTGACTTATTAAAAAAAACAGCCAAACAACCCAGGCCCACATCCATCTAATATGGGATGAAATTGGTGATCACCGCTCAGTCCTCAGTGAAGAGGGCTGGACCAGGGGGGACTCTGCTGGTTCTCATTATCTTGTTGAATTTTTGCTGGAAAACGTCCATTTCATACTGCAGTGAAGTATGCTTAGGGCAGGGAAGCACGGAGTACTTACTCCAGAGCTGAACACCATCGTTGTGTCCATACAGCACTGTGACTGAGATACAGGGCTTGCTAGTTTGAGAGATGCGAAACTCATCTCCCTGCACTGCATTGGATATACAGCCTAATATCTCCGTGTGTCATATGGGTGCCTGACCCTGTGCGATGCCTACCCAGGATACCTCTGAACCTTTCCCTGGTACTGCCCATCTCCCAGTTTTCACCATTTTTCTGTTAAAGTTGGTGAAAGCCGTTGCCTTGGTTGCTGTGTTGCCTGTCATCCCTAGGCCAGCCTCTGCCTCTGGTGCCCCCATCCCAGTGGGCACTCTCAGTGTCCCCGGGGCTCCAGCTGACTAGTGACAAACAGCTGTTCTGCAGTCTGTGTTAACCCCCTCGTACAGGGCCAGACTCGTGGAGGCAGCGCGGTCACACAGCTCAGCATGACAGCAGGTTTGTCACACGTGTCTGTAGTACGGCAATCACACGCATCACTCTGTGTACACTGACTGAACAGCAGGCAGTAAGTCCAGCAACCCAGCGGTCTGGTTCCAAGCTCCCTTCACGTACTTTAAATGAGGTTACTACATGTTGACAGGCATTTTTATTAGTTATCTTTTATTATGTCTCTCATACGGCTTTTAACTGATTTAATCCATAGACAAATGCAATTCATCTATTCAGTTCATGCTGCTTCCCCAGYCTGTACATCTTGCTCCAGCCAGGGGTCTTACATAAAGTTTTGTTAGTTCATTGATGGACTAGAGACATCCTGCCCATTAATCAACTATCTATTCTTTAGCAACTCCTGCAATTTCAGGTACACAGCTACAGTAATTTTACCTCATATTTTTCAGGGCTCTAATTTAGCTTGCATACTGCTTTTTCCAAGTGCCACCACTGTTGGAGTACATAAAATTTTGTGTGGTCCAGCATCCCTAAGAATCTCCACTAATTGTCTCAGAAAAAATAAAAAAGAAAAAGAAAAAGAAAAAAAAAACCAAACAAAAAAACCCAACCAAAAGAAAACCCCTACCTGTAAAACTTTAGTGTACTATTTCTTTGTGGCTTCATAGCATGAAGTAAGTAAACTGGACTAGTATATATTGTATTCCCTTCCCAACACTTTCCAACTGGATGTTGGAACTTCTCATGTTAAACTTCTCATGTTTAACTTCTCATGTTAAAAATCTTTGTGGTGTAGAGCAATGGTTCTCCATGATCTTGTGCTCAATCAGTAGCAAAGAAAAGCAGTCTGTCGGGGATCACTGCCTCCTCCAAAATCTAACTGGTCAGTTCTCAGAACTTGAGTCTGGAGCCACCAGGGAGCAGAGAACTCCACAGATCGTAGCTACCAGCAGAGTGTGTCTCAAGTTTACATTATGCAGCTACAGTGATTATAGGATTGTATTGTTGAAGGTTCCTTCAAACCCCCAGTGGCTGCTGTTTTCCAGGTGTTTTAATTCTTAGCCCATGATGAGTTTTGCCCTTGACTCTGAAGTAAAAGTAGAATATAACATCTGCCACATGGATTTCTATTTTGAGCACATTTTCCTTATTTTTATATACTTTTGTTGAGCTGTTGGAGCTAAAATACATATTCTTAGAGGAGTAATAGAAGGAGAGAGAGATTTCACGTATTAAGACCTCTAATGTGACTTCCTACGTAGTTTGATATGCAGCAGTATCTAAGTATGTTGCAGTTAATCCTTTAATATAGAAGTCTCAAGACCAACAATCTGATGCCAGCTCTCACCGAGTCTCCATTATCACATTTTATATATAGTTCAAGATTTTGGGAGCTATGCAATGTTCCCAATAAATAAATTTGTAAGATGCAATACATCTGGTTAGAAGGCCTTTAAATAATTTTTCTTCTTGAAATTAATTCTGTAGCGGAGATTGCACTAGTTTTAAGACTCCCGTGTTATTTTAACAAGGTTTTTGGCATTGTGAAGTCAGTAATGTTGAGTTATAACAGTAAAAAGGATTTTCAACTTTCACACCACCTACTTAGGGCATGTAACTGTTCACACCACCTACTTACGGCATGTAACTGGGGGCAGCTGCCTTTCTTCACTGACTGTATTTATAGAGAGCTTGGATTCTCCGCTTTTGGTCCCCTGAATCACAGCAAAGCCTGATGGCTAGTAAGTCAAAAGTAAATCATGTGAATTTTCTCTGAACTCTTCTCGTGGTATCCTTACAGTTCCAAGTACCAAAAACGCCTTCAAATGTTTATTTCTGAAATCCAGAAGCAGTACAACTAAAACAAATAAATCACAGTCCTTCTGTCTTTACAGTTAGAACCCAGGCTCTCAACAATGGTTCCACTGTACTCTCTGAAGATGGGAAGAGATTATGAGATACGAGTCCGATCAAGACAACGTACCTCCGAAAAATTTGGGGAGTTCAGTGAAATCCTTTACATATCTTTCTCTCAAGCAGGCATTGAATTTGTTCATTGTGCTGAAGGTAAATAAACAAAGTGCAGCAAAGTGTTTAACCATGCTGTCTATTTGCCTTTTCGGTGACGTTTGGGGTTTTTTTCTCCTTACTGTTGATGTTGTATGCTTGAATAGATTGGTAGTTCAGCCTACTACATGAAAATCACTTAGTGAGATTGAGAAAGTACAAGTTCCATATACAGATTCAGAAGTAAACTCAGCAAGACTGTTTCACAGCTCATCAGAGAGCAAAAATATGGATAGCTTTAAGAATCATAAATAATAACTGCTGTTGCACGTCTTATAGAGCCTAAAATACTGTTAAATCTCATACTTCATTGCCTGAAATGAGCAATCCGGTAGTAAAGAGAAGAATTGTCACTTCTATTAAAGTGTTACACTGCTGGCTAAGTTTATCAGAATGATGCGCTTTCCTGATCTGCCCGATACTATCAAGGATAGTGAGTGTTTTTCTGATTCTTGCTTCTGTCTTGTACTTGTTTTTAAAGTGCTATTAAAGACAGAAGAAGAAACAACCATTGAGCACCACATTTTTTCTATTAAAAGAATGAGACAGTGCCTTTTCATAAAGCATTGTCGGGTCTGAATTACTAAATTAACTCTTGAAAATATGAGCTCTTCAGCAAATTATTTTAACAAGCTGCTTCACTTCTTTTTCCCCGATATTAGTGAAGGTGTTAAATAAAACCACACATGACTCTCGTCTTTCAAAATCTTGCTGGATTCCCCTTTTTAACTCTTCGTATTACTAGTTTTAATTCCTAATTTATATGAACAGCTAATGTTCTGGACATCTGGCATTATTTTATTAACCCCAGCTGCATTAATTTTTCATATGAACAAAGTTAAAATACTATGAAAATCTAAGGCCATCCTACGAGCACGGTTTTCTTCAGTTGCTACAGCCCAGGTTCTGCAAGTTGATCCATATCCATTCATCTCACACAGCAGCAGTGATCTGATTTGATTGAGAATTTATTCTTGCTTGTTTTGTACACTACCTTTAAGAACACAGCATTAAAATCTAAATTTTCCGTGTACTAAAAATTTAAAGTAGTTAAATTCAAATGCAATATTTTAACTTTTTGAAGCAGCTGGACGTTCGCAGGTCTCACTGACATGACAAGGAGTTACTGGTTCTCCATTAAAACAGGGACCTGTCTAACACAGACATATCCAGACAGGACTTTACTCATGCCTGAAAACATATCCAGTCAAAATCTAAGCTGGGAGCACAGGGCTAAAACTGGTACCTGAATTCCTGCCCCCCCCGAAAGGACGTATATTTATGTTCATGTATAGAATCCTAAAGCTTTCTGTTCAGTATTCCTGGGCCCAAAAAATGAGTGAAGTTTGTATAGAAAACTTTAAATTGGGAACAAATGAGAAGAATCTAAGACTACAGCCAGAATAAATTTCTMTATACTTTGTATTCTACAGTGTCAACTTAAGTATAATGGAATTGCCAATATTTAAAAAACATTTCATTTATCAGCATTGTTCTTCATTCCTACCGAATTGCATTTCTCAATGATCTGAATTCTTTGTAGCCACTTGCAAGGTAAATAGAAGGGAGAAATTTTTTTTTTTTTTTTGGTTAATGGTTCACAACATAATTAATGTTTGGCCTTTAGAAAGAAGAGTAGTATGCTTTTTGACACCACCATATTTTAGTTTCTGGGAGAGAAGAATAGTTTGCCTATGATTTAGTATGCTAATAATAATGTTCTCTCAGCTTGGGTGAACAAGCAGTAGCATGGTCTGCGCCATTATATGCCGTCAGGACTACTGGTAGCATGTTCCAAGCAGGCAGAATGTTCCTCATGGCTGGTTTTGCTACATACATTGTCTGTACTACGATCTTGTTTATATTTAAAAACTCAGTCTGTTTTTGCAAGGAGTCTCAGTGGACTCACAAATGAGACCAAAAGGGTATTTTTATTTCTGCTTGACACAGAACTTTCACATTTAAGTAACCAAAAATTCCCCTATCAGTTTTTACCACCCTGGAATCCTCAGGCAGTGGAAGAGAAGGTTGAAATTAAAGATGCAACAGAGGTGCAGATTCCTGCTAACATGTTTTTATTCTGTTGTTTCAGAAATTGAGTTTCCATGGTTCTTAGTTGTTATCTTCGGAGTATGTGGGCTGGCCGTAACACTGATCTTAATCCTGCTGTCCAAACAACCAAGGTAGAGAGTTTTTATTTCTCAGATTTTATGTACTGGTAGCTTAAAAAATAGGGTGCTTCAATTGTTTCAAATCTGGGGGACTAGAAACTATTTTGAGGATTGTTGTCCATTCTCATAAGCTACAGGGATGCTGGCATATGTACGTACTGGGCCTTCAGCAGTGGGAAWCTGATTATGTTGACAGCTCCTCTTCCTTTTGGATTGCAGAACTGGAATTGCAAAATTTGGATTTTATTCTACAGTATTTACATAGTTAATTTACTTAGGCTTTGAAGGGGATTGGTTTTTTAGTCCGTTCAAATTTTGTAAATACTATTTTTACGCACATATTGTTCAAAGGTTTCACACAAACATATGTCTATGTATTTGGTTTTGTTCTTATACTATTCCACTAATCTCTGACTACTTCTTTTTCGATTCAAGGGAAAGAGCTTGAGTATTTGGTCGCTGTGAATAGACTGCAGCTCCTGTAAATAGCAGGAATAAAATAAAACAAAGCACAGGATTGTGTAATTCATAAAAATTATAAAATTGTGTCATTTATAAAAATGAAACAGTGACATATATATAAATGAAAAAATGGTCTCAAAGTTAATTAATCCCCTAACACGTGTTCAGGGATAGGTTTTGGCAGAATAATTCGCTTGGATATCGTACCAGTATTGCCCTGGACTATGGAGCAACTATGTCAAGTCCCAATGCACACATGCATGTTGTCAGTGGTATACACTTTTGTGTATACACACTTCGAAAATGAACACTGAGGTGTTTTGCACATACCAGCACAAGGACAAGTCACTGAAATGAAAACAAGATGGTGCAGTTGGAGCAGCTCTAAAAAAATAAT
The DNA here is from genome assembly GCA_030449065.1 of Oceanodroma leucorhoa. Classification (NCBI taxonomy): domain Eukaryota; kingdom Metazoa; phylum Chordata; class Aves; order Procellariiformes; genus Oceanodroma; species Oceanodroma leucorhoa. Next base: position 282,114 of record JASVER010000093.1, read on the forward strand.
TTAGCCAAGCAGCATTATGCTTTGGCAGAGCTTAATTTCAGCAAGCCACTCCCTGCAATACCATCCCGGTCCCAGAATTAAGAGCAAGGCTTCTGATACAATGCATGACAAAAGCTTGATGTGTCAGAATGGGGCAAGAACAACCCGCCCGTGGGACCCGGAGCTCACTAAGGTCAGCACACTGAGCAAGGAGTGGCTTGGTCTTTTCTTTCTAACTTCCTCGAAAAGAACCACTGTCCATTAAAAGGCATGATTTATTTTTTTCAGGTTAAAAATGCTGATTTTTCCTCCTGTGCCAGTTCCAAAGATTAAAGGGATTGACCCAGATCTCTTGAAGGTAATACTGTTCTCTAAAATCTACAGTGGGAATCATTGTAGTAGTAGCAGATGACAATTGTCCCAGGCAGAAGAATTTAGTAGGAAAAAATTATGACATGGGAGGAGTTGCCACAGAATTAATTTTCATAAAATAATAAAAAAAACCTTGCAATGATTACGTCAGCTACAGTTATCTTTCGTTAAGTTAACATCATAAAAAGCAAAAGCATTTTTATTATTTCCTTTATAACATTCATTTTTTCTTGCTTTATAGAAAGGAAAGCTAGATGAAGTGAACTCCATCCTAGCCAGCCATGACAACTACAAGACACAGCTATACAATGACGACTTGTGGGTTGAGTTTATTGAGTTGGACATAGAAGACCCTGATGAAAAGAACAGAGTCTCGGATACCGACAGGCTCCTAATTGAAGATCATCTGAAGCCACACACTTGCTTGGGAGCGAAGGATGATGATTCTGGACGGGCCAGTTGTTGTGAACCAGATATTCCAGAGACAGACTTCAGTGCAAGTGACACATGTGATGCCATCTCTGATATTGATCAATTCAAGAAGGTAACTGAAAAAGAAGAGGATCTCTTGTGCCTTGATGGAAAAGATAATGATGAGTCACTTCCAAGCCTTGCCAACACAGACACCCGACAGCCGCATATGAGTACTCAGTCCGAAAATAGCCAGCCATGGCCACCTTTTGCAGACAGCATTGACTCAGCTAGTCCATCGGTCCATACCCAGCTAAGTAACCAGAATTCATTGACAAATACTGACTTTTACGCGCAAGTGAGTGATATTACTCCAGCAGGCAGTGTTGTACTTTCACCAGGGCAGAAGTCCAAGGTGGGGAGAGCACAGTGTGGAGGCTGCACAGAACAAAACTTCACCATGGACAATGCCTACTTCTGTGAGGCAGATGTGAAAAAATGTATTGCTGTGACTTCCCACGAAGAGGATGAGCCACGTGTTCAGGAGCAAAGCTGTAACGAGGACGCTTACTTCACCACAGAGAGCCTTACCACTACCGGGGTCAATCTTGGAGCTTCAATAGCAGAAACCTCAAGTTCAGAGATGCCTGTCCCAGACTATACGTCTATTCATATTGTTCACTCTCCACAAGGCCTTGTGCTCAATGCAACTGCACTGCCTGTGCCAGACAAGGAATTCAATATGTCTTGTGGCTACGTGAGCACAGACCAGCTGAACAAAATCATGCCGTAGCTCTGACTAGGTGTGTGCAGTATTTCACAGCAGAGAGTCAGCTTGGGCTTGTATGCTGAAACCAAAATGAAGTCTAAAAGTTTCTCGTGTTTCTTATGATTTTATCTGAAATGTGGCAACATAAAATATTCATCAAAATATTCCTATTGTGTTCTGTAAATATTACTATGAATTTGTCTTGAGACTGTTTTACTAGCAGTGACTGTCTTGTTCTTGTGGGTGTTGATTTTTGTGATACTAAACATTGAAATTACTATGTTTAATGTACAGTAAATCATGCATTTTGATAAAGCTAAAAATCAGGTGGTTTAAAGTCTAAGAATTTAGTAAAAACCATGCTGTTGGCAGAGATCTTTATATCAATTATTGGGAACTGAACAGATAGGTGAAAAAACAAAAGTAGCTTGAATAAATAATACATCTATTTTGATTTATATAAATTAATAAAATATATTTTAATATTTTAGTCATAAAAACATAAACATTTTCTATTACACTACACACTGTAGTTCAATTATGACAACCCATCTAAGGAATGTAATTGCTGAAATCTTAAAAAGGAGTTTTCTGTTTCATAAAAGTTTTGTTCACAGCAAAAAGTAAAAATAGATTTTTACAGAGCCATTTTATACCTCCAAAGAAACCTGTAGAGAAATTTTGAAATATTGTAGAAACTTAAAGTAACTGATTCTATTACTTTGTAATGGTAACTAATACAGAAATATACATTCAATTTAAAGTTTTGTAGAAAACATTAAAATACACAAAATTTTTGGGCAAATTATTCTGTTCTTCATCAGATTCTGGTTAATGCTAATAATATACTTTTTTATAAGCAAAATTTTGTTGACCACAGTATTGAACAGTATATAAACTATACTTTCACTGAAAATTTTTGAGAACACAGAAATAAGCTCTGGTGACTTAGCAGCATAATCTCTTCACATTTGACCAACTTCTGAAGCCCTCCTACAGCCAAAGGTATCACTACATTTATTAGTTTGCACCACATAAAGTCTTGATTAAAAAAATAAAATTAGGACTTCAGGAGTTAGCCAGCAGTTCATTTTTAAAGATATAACAGGATTAAAAGACTTCAGTGGACTAAGGGGATTTAATACAGTATTGTTCAAAAGTGGTTTTTGTTTTTGCAGCCTAACAGCATCTCCTCTGACCGTGTTAGGCAGACTTTCAGAAGGAAAGGAAACTGAAACTCAGTGGGAAAGCTCTTGACAGAGCTTTGCAATGAACTATTACTGCTTCAGAAGTTATCTTCCTAGGCCATGATTTCATCATAGCAGGGTTCTTCTTAGAAAGCCAATAGGGACGTTCATTTCTTTTCTCTGACCTGAACAGAAGTGTATGAAGTTCAGCGAATGCAGGTCTTGCTCATGACGTCTCCCACTGAACTCACTGATGCTCTCTTTGTGACCAGGGGCTGCAGGACTGGGCCCAACTATTGGGTGGGATTTTTAGGTTTAGCACATACTTTATGGTAAATGTGCATTAGATATTCTGCTAATTTGCTGCTATATTTTTCTAACAGCTACATTATTTAGTTTCATATAAAATTTCATAGATGATAGACACTAATGCAAGTAATGCCTATGTGTGTGTTTGGAAGAAGTTTCTTACTCTGTTTCTATTGCCAAAAATAGTTAAATACCTCAATCAAACTCAGAATGTCATTTTGGTACTTTACTGGTCACACAAGCCATTATACGCCGGTCAGAAGATGTGTCTTTCAGTTTCTATTTAACTTTCCTTATGTCAGTGTTTTGTTTGTTTTTCTCAAAGTTTAATAAATGTATTGTCTTTGATCTGTCCTGACACAATGTGTTTGATTACAGATAATTAATTTTTTTATGGAAAATAGAGATTGTATTAGGAGAAATCAAGTATTTCTCATTGAATAAAGTGGAATGCAACTTTTCTTAGAATAGAAGCAATCCCTAATGAGATCAGTGTTTTCACTGATTGATATATATGTAGTTAAAAATAGAAGCACAGACCTAAATGTATAGATGGAGATAGGACATGCTGTACCCAGAACTGGCCAAGACATGTGTTACTAATTTAGCGGACCAGTTTACCTTTGGCTGGAACAGCCTGTGGTTGCAAATAAATAAGCTGCATTAGTTCAAGATTTACACCTACAGCTGAATCCACAAATCAGATATTCTGATAAACCTCGATAGTTACTTGTAGTGATAGTTAAAACCTACCAGTATATGAACTCTGAAATGTCAGAAATGTCAGATAGTCTGTCTCTATGGAAAATGCCATATCTTGAACATCTCCCAGTGTGTAACTTGGTAATGTACTACTGCCTCTCTTCTCTCTCTAGAGCTAGGTAGGGAGCTATTGGAGGAATCCAACTAGACATGGGTAAGCCATTTCCTCTCAAGGGAATCAGAGTGTGATTCAGTTCCTCTACACAGACATCCAGTGCCATTTAAGGTATGTAATTGGGCTTCTAGGTGCTGGTTCAGAACAGCACAGGTCTTGAGTAGATTCTGTCTTATCTGAAAGCCTGAATGATGGTAGATGGGCATGTTTTGGCTGTTAAATTGATCCCCAGCAGAAGAAAACAGTTCCAGGAATGTAAAGATCTTTGTGTCAGGTAGGTCTAAGTTACCATTGTAGTTAATAGTCTAAAGAGCTACTTAGCTGACCAGATACAGGTGTCTACTTTAGGTGAGCTGATTAGGGCTTTCCACACTTCAGACTAGAATGGGAGTATGGACATCTTGCTCACATTCAGACACCAAATATATTTAATTCAGGCATCTTGATGTTGATGTGAATTTCACCTTAGCTGAACCGTTGAGCAAGGTAAGCCAGAGAGGGGCATTGGTGTTCTCTTGTGGTTTATACTGTCTGTAGAAACAACTTATTCTGTAGGACTCAATGCAAATGAACTATCATGATGTGTAAATATGCTTGCTTATACCTCCTGCTTGAAGAACTAAGCTTCAGCAGGCTTATGCCTTTTATAAGGCTCTAAAAATACCTGAGCTCCGGTGGGAGTTGGAGGATACACAGCTGGACTTTAAGAAATGGTAGTGAAGACAGTGGTTCACCACTGCCATGTGGGGAACTCCAGCTCCCACTACTCTCACCTGTGCCAGTTCCAGTGCTCTCTGCCAGGGCCCTTCCATGACCTGATCCAACTTTCTAAAACCTGAGAAAATCATGAAAGCAAAGTATCAGAAGTTACCTTCTGTTGATTAATGAGTTAAACTGATTGAGCAAAGTCCTGGATGGGCACCAGGGAAGAAAGGCAGGACCACATGGCCAAGAGCGAAGGAAGAAGGAGCTAGGGTGATCTTCCCAAGAATATCTTCTTGGTGAAAACAGCTCCCTCATGCAGCTTACTCATCCAGACAAGAAACAGGAGGAATACACAGCTCAAGGTAGGTGTGTGTCTGCGGGGACATAGTGTAATGACCTCTTTTGGTGTAACCATCACCTAGGTCAGCTTAAAGGCACTGTGAAAAGCCAGCTTGAGCTCCTTCCCACTTCCAGCAGCAGTGCAGCTGAAGTTATCACATGCCTAATGACCGCGATATGCATACAGTTCACATGTGGGTGTTTAGAAGAGAAATCCAAGTGTCAAACTTGCAGTTGTCTCTAAACTTCATGTTTTATACTGGCAATCGGCTGTTTTCCTACAGGACATAGCAACCTATTATTTCAATATATGATGCACTTGCCAGATACAGAAAAACCTTGTATTACACAGTCGCAAATCAACCTGTTCGTTTACTTTCACCTTTTCTCTGAAGTGTGGGAAAAGGTATCTACGCTCTACAGAAATTATCTGTAGGTGGAGCTGTAGGAGTGGTGTGGATGACAGCTGTAGTCAGTAGTTGTAATGAAAAGCAGATGCAGCTATTAAAATCAATGCATCTAGAAAATTGACACAAATGTTTGACAGGTTTAATTTTTTCACTACAGGCTTTGGTATTTCTTTTGCATAATATGAACTTCTTTATCCTAATATATGAAATTTAGCTGACTAATGATACATCAGCTTCCTGAAATTAGTCTGAGAAAGCAGAGGATCCTTCCACATCATGTTGCAAATTGTGAGAGAACATAGCTGAACTCTCCTCCTTCAAATTGGAAGAAATGAGAAAGTCTGTAGAAGGCTTAGGGGGAGTAAAAGCAAAGTTTGAAGAGCTGACAATTTTCTGTAGCTTCCCATCACAGATGCTATAAATGATGCTTCTACTACTGTCCTTGGTCTGCTTTTGAGCTCATGCTGAAGGAAATAACATCTATTCCATAAGAGACACCTGAGGCCTAGGTGTGCCAGGATACTGATTCCTCACACTTTTTTCTTCAGCTGTAAAATTAACAGAATGTATATTTTACATATTTTTTCACTTGCATGTGAAACCTTATGGCATTATACCAGAAAGACATAAAGTATAGAACCATACAGTGTTGAGTAACTTTCTCACAGTTAGATTTTCTGATCTATTTCACAGCAGCTATCTGTGTAGCACCTACAGTGCTACAATCTCGAGTTACAAAGGAAATACCAACCTTGCCCTTCTGAATGGAAAACTCCTTCAGGAACTAATTCTGTGAGCCAGCTAAATGTACTTTCCCTGGAAGAGTAAGGCCCAAGCTTGGAAAGTTACCAAAGACAATATGATTCCTAGTGAAACTGTGCTACCAAAGGAGTGAGTCCAACCCTTCTTCAACAGCCACCTGAGCACCATTATGCTTGTTACCCAGAGATGTTATGATCATTATGGGCACCCTGTCCTCCATCTGTGGCCTAGCTGTGTGGGATTCCTTAAGCTAAGTTTTTACCTATGTGTTAGAATTCTTTCTTTGGCATATTTTTTGATGGAATCAGAAAGATTTGCTAGTGCCTTGAAATGCCATGAAAACTTTTATGTGAAATTTCCTGAGCCAAACTACTGATGGAGGAATGTGCAACTCCGTGCAAGGACCTCTGTTGACTGCAATTATATTTGTAAACCTACAGTATTTAAAAATGCAAAATCTAACTGAAGTGTAGGTCATACAATTTGTAGTGGTAGTCAGACTACAAGAACAGACTAGCTGAAGAATGACCTTTTTATTTCATGAAAAGCTCTAGGGACAGAAAGTCTCTTGCTTTTATAGTGTAAATAATGGCAAAGTTGTGTCACTTTCTTCAGAATGTGATTAGTATTAATTAGCTGATTTCTACCAATCACCGATCAATCAATTGTAATAACCTGCTGAATTTCCTTCACTGGGGAATGTATTAAATGACTATTTAGAAGCGAAACGCATGCTTTTAGCCTGGCACTGATAGTTGAGCGCTGTCACAAACAAATACAAGAAAATAGAAGCATATGTGTCTTTACAAGCTGTCTTCCTGCTTCCATAATGTAGTAAATGATGCTTTAGACAGGGCATTCCTTTCTCACAAGACTACGCCCAACTGTTTAACTTCCATACAAGGGCTAATAGTCAATGAAAGGAAAAGTAAGAAACAAAAGAAAACAAACAAAATATGGTCCAAATGGAGTCCTTCGGATAGGATCAATTAGACAAGATTTGGTAATCTCTGGAAAATGTAGTCCCCAACAAAGCAGTATGTTCTTACGGTGTACTGGATGTATTTAAGAAAATATGCTCCTTGCCAATCTGACAGATACGCACCCATTTGTGTGGTTCAAACACTCACTACCACCCTGATTTTTTTAGGAATATAAGAAAACTAGGTCAGAAGTTCAGCATTACTTTAAAAGTACAAGACATCCAGAATTACAAATAAATTATAAGAATGTAATTGTTATAATTTTGCTTAAAATTGAAATTAGAGCAGTTTGACCCATCAGTATGTCAACAGAAAGATAAATCTGATGTAAATGGGAAAGCAAAGGAATGCAGGCTAGGTTACTTAGGAAGCCAGTAGAAGCAATACAATTACTTCTCTTGACTTTACCTTTCTTTCTCTATTTGCTCTTCATCCCTAAGGTCCATCAGTCGCCTTTGTCATATCCTGTTTAAACTGGGTAGAATATCTACCTGTTAAATGCTTCCAAGCAAAGAATGTTTTTTGTAAACTCGCACTGTGGCTTGCAGGACAGAGCTTTGGCAGTGTTGGAATACTGACATGGATGTAGTATAAATAGTAAATAGTAATGAGTAAAGTGAAAATCTTTTGAGGGGAAAATTATTCTAGTGACTTCAAGTTTTACAGAAGCAAATCTTCAAAATCAACAATCTATTTCTGTATAATTATATTCTGTCTCAAATTGACTCCAAGTGGATGACATGGATACACTCCAATGAATTATACTTCACTGCTGAAGAACTCAGGGCATAAGAATATCTGAATCTGTGTAGATAGACACTTTCTTCCCTGTAGCATAGATTAAACTTCTGTATTAATATAGTTAAATTATTTAGTCTAGGTATGTGATTTCTGTTTAGGCATGGGTACGTATGTATATGCTTGAGAAAATTTAAACAAGGTCAACATAACTGAGCGTCTGTGTCAAACAAAGAGCAAACAAGCTGTGCTACAAATTGATGTTTTTACTCCTGCTTGGGTGATAGCTGAGACTTTTAAAACAAAAACACTGTTCTGACAAGCTAAATGACTGCAAAGGTCTCTTAGGCTGTAATGACATATGAGGGGCTTTTTTCCTCTTGGAAACAGCACGTACCAGTCTGTCTAAGCAACACAGTGCTGGAACATGCTGTCTACCTTCAATTACCATATGGCTAAATATTTTATTAAAAGTTATGCTGCAGACAAACACAGGCTATTCCAGACAAGGACTTGTAGACAGCATGAGTCTGTGAGCTGGTTTTGGAAAAACCAGTGAGCTGGTTTTCCATCTGTAGTAATTTAGTAAGTTATTTCAGAAGGCAAACCAAAGCCATTTTAAGTTGAGCATGTGGTACAGCTAACACAGAAGATTGTGTGATTTTTAGATCTGACCCTAATGACCCTTCTGGAGATTACAAAATCCAGGTTTTTACAGAGCCACAGAATGATACACATTTTAGGAGATTTCATTTCCTATTTACCTAGTGTTTACCTTCCTGTTATTTTAGTTCATCCTGCATCACAGAACACTCCTGTTGAGATTACAAGAATGTGGAATTCATATAAGCAACATCAGAAATTTACTAGCTACCAATGTCCTGTTACAAATAATTAAACTTGTATTTTGATACATACCATAAACACTAATGCTAAGCCATTATTTTTTCAGTTACTGAAGCTATAAAGCAAAGATTAGGTCATCCTTTGCCAAGCAAAAAGACACAAGTACAGAGGAAAAAAATACATTGTGGAAGAACATTGCTGTTCTGTTTCTCAACAAAGTACCAGCTCAAGCACATGCTGAAACTAAGTGGCCTTTTATGTTGTTTGATGGCTCCAGTTATGAGGATAAGGTCACAAACATAGTCGTCTTTTTTCTTTTTTTTTTTTTTTTTAATTCAAAAACCTCCCACCCCAAGACTTCGGTAACAAACATGCATGAGTGATGGTAACACGCAATCAGCTATTTTTACTGAGGTTACTTTAATGGCTACAGATACTGTTTTAACAGATATATTTGCCTACACACACATATATATATATTTATTTATATATTTAAATATCTATATTTAAATGTGTTCTAGTGTATTAACCTACTTAATAAACATGTATTTGTATGTATTTGTGTATATTTGTATGTTGTCATCCTTTGGACAAATATAGAAAATTTTGGAGAACGCAACAGAAATGGATGCTTCTATACCAAAAATCCCTCCTGACAGCTTTCATCTCCTTAATCAGAAAAATTAATCCTTTTAGCAAGAGGAATACAACACAGCAAACAGCATGCTGATGCCCAAGATACATGATAGTACAATTTATCCCCCCATCTTACTAAGCTACCCTGCAGCCTGACACTATAGCGTGTTAAACACTGTGATGAGTGCTGTAGCAGTCTAGAGCAGGTTAAACCAATACTCTTCCTTCCATGTGCTCTTCAAAGTAAGAGGAAAACAATCATTTTGTAAACTGAGTTGAATCTTGCAAACCTTAACTCTGTAAATGCAGCTGACTCATTCCTCTGATATAGCTGGGGTTGTAAGGAAGGGTATTAAAGACCGTCAAAAGGTAATAATAACATGAAGATCAATAACAAATTACTCAAGCTTATGCCTAACCATGAGATATTAAACACAGATGATGCTGTTTGTTTGAAATAGAATAGGAAACATGGCTGGGACTGCCATGTCATAGGTCTTTGGCACAGAAGTTTCTCTTACAGCCATGCTCATAACAGCAATAAAAGGCATTTGTGTTTTCCATTTGTGTTAGAAACCCTCTGTAGGTTGCAGTGTGTTAATACAGCAGCACCCAGCTACCTGCCAGTTTCTACCGGAAAAGACCTCCTCACTTGCCTAATACAAGGTGGATGTCAGACATTTTTTCAGTGACCACCAGACTCTTGAACTCTCTTGCCAGAGAAGTTAGTACTTTATAAAAAGACAAAAAAAATAGAATGAACTCTAAATGAATTGTATGAGAAAAATTCATATTTTGGAAGTTTGTAGTACTAAACTGCTTACTAGTTTAGCAGCAATATTTTAAAAGCTAAAACAAAAGAAAATTTGCTAACTGCTAAACCTATGAGAAGTTAAATGTTCTACCTCTGTCTTATGGAAATTTTTGTTCTGTATATCTGTGTCAAAATCTGTCATATGTTTTTCCCTCAAAGCTTTTTTTTTCTGCATTTTTTTCCCAGACTGGTCATAGTAATCACCTTCCCAGTGGTTTACACATGGGTCATTTAGCATAGCATTACTGCAAATATAACATATGGCCACAGAGTAATATTTTTGCCTAATCATGAGAATTGGATTTCAGTCTTCATTCCCTGTCTTCCTGTGATCTATAAAATAAAACCACCACTAAATAATTAACACAAAAAACAGTCTGTGCAATACACTGTGGTTTACTGTTCATTAAAATCCTCAGCACTCAGAGCTTGTTGGATTTCTTTTATCTTTATAACAATCAACAGTGATTGTGCACCTTTTTCTGGGTCTAAGACAAGCACTTATTGCTGTGATATTTCACTTTGACCAAAATGCTGATCTGGTCTTCTCCAACAAATAACTTCATTAAACTTGGAATCTTTTTCTTTAAGTATCAAACCTTTTGAACAGGTTTTTGGTGGTGCTGCAGTTTTCAAGGACAACTGAAAGTGTGTAACAGATTTTGTAAAAATTGGTCAATGAAGCTGGGAAAGTGAGCTAGAAAACAGGAGCAGCATGTACTGACTTCACTGGAAGATGACGGGAGTACCCTTTTCCCTGTTAGTATCTGTCATTGTGACACACTTGGTGTTCCAAGCCTGGTATATGGCTATGACAGTCCTTTCCCTACTTGTAGTTCAGCTGTAGATCTTCTATCTACAAAAATTATTTTCATCACTTTGTCTACGTCTGTATCCCAGTGGACACCAACCCTTAGAAATTCTGATAAAGCAGTGGCCTGCAAACAGCATTTGTGATCATGATTGTGTGAGAGACTGAAAGAGTTAACGTGAAGTTGATGCCTCAAACATTGCTGTAAATGGGTCCTGCATAGCAGCGATAAGGTGCAAATGAGGAGCCAGATAACAGGACAGGCAGGGAGGGTTAACAGGACAGGCAGGGCGTGCCAAAGGGTGCGCAGCTCCCTGTTCTGCCCAAGCCAGACATCTCACCATATACAGCAAAAGCTCATACAGAGTTTATCTGAGGAAGGGGCTCACAACCACCTGAAGACCACCACGACCCTTGCGACCACCCCTCAACAGCGCCTGCGCGATAAAATTCTAGAAACTGCGTGGCTGATGCAACCGAGGGGTAAGAGACAACTATAAAAGGACACCAGCCCAAGGAGCCAGCGCACACCTGCCACCGGAGGATCGCTGCACCCGTCATCGTCGTCATCGCGGGATCCAAGGGTGGTGATATCTCTCTCTCTCTCTCTCTCTCTCTCTCCCTCTCTCTCTTTTCCTTTCTTTCCTTGTCTTCTTCTAAACGCTTTTATGGAACCCACATTGCCTATCACTACACTTTTTTTTAAGTTTGGGTTTTTATTGTAACCCTTTCCCAGTTCAGCTTGCTTCTGCCTTAGAAATACTTAAACTGATCATTTGGTGTCGTTTCACCTTAATTTAGCCCGAGGGAATTTCGAAACCTTTATGACCCCCTGGTCTGATCAGGCCGGGCCATGACAGACTGGTAGGTTGTTATTTCTCTGGATGTGCTCAGGCATGCAGGGTCCTCCATGCTCCCATGGCTTCTGATCTGCATGGCAGGCAGTCTGCTCTTGAGGACAGCATCAACCAGCATTTAAGGTGTAACATCTTCCGTCTCCATTACAAACAAAACCAGACCATCTGAGAACGCTATGGCGTATTTAGCACTTCTGAGAACAAGTCCATTTATTCTAGCATGCAGTGTGGCTCTAGGAATGTAATTCTACAGCCTGTTTCTGAAAAAATCTATGTCCATAAAGTAAATTAACAGTTGTTTCTGTCTAAGTCCAAGCCTGTAAAACAATTCCATTTCAGATTGTGCCATAAAACAATCTTCTCCTTGAAGGTATTCCAAACTTGACATGGCCATGAGTGACCCATTCTAGCTTTGAAGCTAGCCCTGCTTGGAGAAGGGGTTTGAACCAGGCAAGCTCCAGAAGTCCCTGACAAACTAAATTATTCAGTGATTTTCTTAAGTGTTACAAATAGTCAGTCACACAGCACTGCTAACCCCGAAACCTAGTTATGATCATTTAAATGACAAAATAGTTAATGTTTTTCTGTGAAGTTTTCAGCAAGGCTGTCTAGCTAAGAAGCCTATTCGACAGTTACAACACTTACTGATATGAATGCAACTGCTGAAGAGTCCCCACTGCTTCAGCACAGTTTGTCTCCACGGTAAGGCAAGATATTAAACCTTACATTAGAGAGTCCTAGCAGGAATAAAGAGAGGTTGATATGTCTTAGTCATCAACTCAACTTTAGCCTAGAAAAGAAGCAAATTATACCTAGTAAGGTGGGAAGAAGCTGTAGGAGGGGGAGTTGTTTTATTTTCCTGTGGGACCACAGGGCTTGGTTGCCTCTGATTTCACAGGGATGTTATTCACCAACCCAATGGGTCCCTACCAGTCCTACATGTCTACTTCAGAAAAAAAGCCTGGCAGGATACCAAATACGTTAGGACAGTGTAATCTTAACAGGTCTTGCTATCAAAGTTCATTAACAAAAAAAAAAAAAAAAAAAAAGACGTAACTTGCACCTTTTCATATTTAAACAGAACGATTGATTTCCCAGTCCACCCAAAGCAGCAGCACAAGCCTCAGTCACCACCAGCACTGCAGTGGGAGCTGCGTACTCTGCCCACAAGAAGCAGCCTTCCCACAGAGCAGACAACATCCCCCTTGTACTACTGACCTCCAGCTCAGCAGCCTCGGGCCTTGGGGTGTGCGCCCACACTGAGGTGGATGTCTTGGGAACTTTTCTCAGAAGCCCTTTGTGGTAATTTCCCTCAGAAAAAGGAGTGATAGGCTGGGGAGTATCACTGCTCGTTAGCCATAGTTACATGCACAGTATAAATACTGAGAAACCAGAGATAAAAGGAATCCATCAGTCTCTCTGTCACTCACAGAAGCTCTCCCACCAACATCTATTTGCTGCTGTTCAAAGGAACATTCATTCTCACATGAAGTCCCCCCTCAGCTGATGTTAATGTTGATGTGAAGAGCCATTTGATAATTCACGTGCTATGCAGAGGAGTGAAATCAGGGCCTCAACAGGTGCTCTGCTGAGGTGTCTGGGTTTTTACAGACGTGGTGAGTGGTGGCACTGCCCTTGTGGTTATGTCAAGAGAGCATCGGGGTGCACTGCCCCCAGTTCCCCTGTCACCCTGCCCCAGGGAGATGGTTATCCCGTGAAGACTTCGTGAGAAGCGCCGAGAAGCCACCAGCTACCTCCGCTTTCCCCCCCAGCGTAGCCCCTCAGCCCCGCCCACCCCCGCAGGGCGAGGTGAGGGCCTCGAGCCCCTCCAACAACGCGGTCCAACCACGGGCATGAGGTCGAGCCCACCAGCGGGCCGGCGGGGCGGGGGGAAGCGATCCCCACAGAGTCGGTAGTGGTACGCTCCGCCGGCGGAGCTGGTTTCCCGCCTTTGGGTGCGCGCGCACCAGTTCTCCTCAGCTGGTGTGGGGGAGCGGGAAGGGCTGAGGTGGGTTGGTGTTGTCGCCCGTTTCGGGAGCGCTGTCATCCTGCTCCGTCTATGGCTTATGCCCCCGCACTGCGGAGTAAAAGGCAGTGCTCTGAGTGTCCTGTGCACCTGAGGCTGTGAGAATGTCTGTCTTCTACCCAGGGCACTTTGTGTAGACAAACTGCAGAGGTGGGGAAGGTAAAGAGGGTCGCTGGGGCTCAGTGGTCGTCATCGGGGGGTTTGCAGTGGTGTAGCTGGTGCCTCTGTCCTGTTGCAGTTGTCTGAAATCGGATGAGGGGATGGGATTCACCCCACCTGCGGGTGCTACTTTGGTGGTGATAATTTTGATCTGCAAATATGTTTTGAATGTGCTCAGGTCTTCAAAGAATGAGTAATTAAATCAGGGTTATAGTCGATGCAAATGTCAGGTGCCTATCTTAAAGAAGGGTGGAGTTCAGAAAAATGATGAGACTATTTGAAGTGCCTATTATTGAATAGTACTATATTCCGTTGAGATACGCAGTTAAAAATATCTACGCATTTTATTTTGGTTATAAATACAGGTTTCACTGTTATATGAAGCAAAAATGAAAACTTACATTCCAAAATCTGATCATCACTGTTAAATGAAGCAAAAATGAAACCTTAAATTCCAAAATCAAATCATCGGCTACAATACTTAAAAAAGGATACTGAGAGAGCATGGACAGCAAGGGGTTAAAGAGAGGTTAAATAAAGGTGTTAGTTTTATGACAGTCAAAAATACATTTTAAATCGTTAATTTTCCCTCTAGTGAAATAAAAATCATAATTGAAAACAGGGGTGGGAGGCCTAACAAAAATGCCTTTGGAAGATGTGACATATATAATAATAATATATACAAAAATAAAAGTGATGAATTTTCCTGATGGAAAAATACAACATTAAGAATACAACATATTATTTTTAATTTACTGTTTCAGTTCAGCAGGAGTTTTATTCCCAGTGGCACTGTTGCCTAATGCTAAGGAAACACAAAACAGCACAGGACATGGCAGCTCCCTGAACTCCCTCAGTCAAAATTTAGAGGGTAAAACACAGTTTTAAAAGCATGATGAAGAGAAATGGTGATTGACAAACAGATAAGATACTGCCCATGATAAGGATTGGAAAGATCAGGGCTTGGTATTCACAGTGGACATTTAGATTATCAACTAATAGAATATTAAGGTATATAATTGTTTTACAAAGTTGAATGTCCTGAATAAATATTTTAAGCTTCATTTTAACAAATCATTGCATTGTAATAACAGTTGTCATTAAGATTGCTAACTTAGTAAAAAATCATTAATTTAACTTAGAAACATTAGTTCTTTAATGATACATATATTCTTGAAAATTTTTTATTTAAAAAAAAAGAGTTAATTAGCTTTAGCTAATGAATTAGTTTTAGTCCCTCTGAGGAAACAGTGGATACAAGAGAAAAATTAGTATTAAACACACAGAACCAATATATTTATCTTACTGCTTTGGTAAAGAAGTTACGTAAAGACTTGTAGATATTGAATGACTGAGAAAACAATTCAGTTATGTAATTTTGGTTCCTGCTTAGTAGTTGTTCACTTACATATCTATTTCTGCCTAACTTTACTGTAAGTATTTCTGTCTGGCAACCCATTCAGTTTCTGTGTAGTGCACACATTCTAACTTCTGGTTCACCTCTCTCATTGCAATTTTTCGTTATTTGTGAAAAACAGTTCATACATTGCCACATAGAAGTGATGATTTTGTCTGGAATACATGGTTTATCTGGTATTGGAATTTTTGTTTCATGGTGCCTGATGTTCGGAGATAGTTTCAATATTTTTAGAAGCATTCATATTGTGTCTTTCAGATCCATCTTGCAACTGTAGGTTGAAGATTCTGTAAGTAGAATTTCTGCTAAAAATAGGAATTGTGTTAATAATGTGGAATGATATGGGTGCTTTTCAAAATACTGTCTTTTTACTCATACAGTAAGGTTTATGTACTGCAATGTCTCATCACTGATATTAATGCAAATTGTTTATAAGAAAATGTGTGAGTAACTTGAAGCCTGAGTAGTTAAGTATTAGAGCATCTATAAAGGTAAAAGGTCTAGATCCTGCATTAATGTGTGCCTGGTAAAATCTCATTTGCTTAAGTAACATTTTTTTTAAGTTCATCAAACTTAACAAAATTTCATCTGTTGCCTCTAAAATACGCACAGTAGAGAATGAGTAATTGTTTCAAATGATTGAATTTTCTACTCTTTAAAATAACGACAGGAAGACCGGTCTGCTTTAGCAGCATATCTAAAGAGAAATTGGTCATATATTTTAAAAGCATCCTATGTGCAGACCACTAATATATTTAGGTAAAATTGCATCATTGTGTCTATGGAAGTGGATTCAGGTTTATTTTTTAACTGTGGCAAAAAATTCCAAATTCAACTGTATCATCTAACAGTTTCATAGATATTGCTTGGGCTTTCTGACATTCATTGTGTTTCCTAGAAAGGCAAGATCTTAGGCTGGTTGAAGTTTAGCTTCACGTGCAAAAATAGTTTTAATTTTTAAAAAAAAGTGTTCTTTGTTCTGCTTACGTTTATGCATATGAAATCTTCTGACATAGTATGAATGAGAAATATATTAATTCGTAGATCTATTTTTTATATATACAGTGATTGCTGTATTATATGGTCCAGAAATAAATGAATCACAGCCATGAAGAAACTATGAAGAAAATCAGTGTGGTGAACCTTGATAAACTTTTAGATAACTTCTCAGAGATAGAAAAGGTAAGTGAAGAATGTAAAAAATGTTGACACTCCTATCTATAAATATTTTGTGACATTTTAACAAGGTTTTCAAGTGAAAATTTATTCTAAGTGGTATCAGATTTTTCTTATTAATATACGTTGTAATGCCACCTTTGTTTGGAAAGTGTTTGTATTGGCTGGATCTCAGAGTGATATGAGTGACTTCTGTGGAGTCTGAGAAGCCTTTGTTTCTGTGCTAGAATTTTAATGGTGCAGAGGCCAATTTTGGCTCCTCAGGAAAAGCATGGAAGTGTCCCTTTGTATCAGAAGCTGCTATTGGAAATAACAGTATTACACACCTTTGCTGGACAATTCTTTCAGAAATTGTTCCTTGTCCTAGAAAAACGTCATTGCCGTAGCAGAAGCATCTGTTCTTATATTCTATATTTATTGAGCTCTCTTTATTTTATGTGGATGTCAGTTCTTAAGACTGATCCACTGAGGAAAATAGGTACTGTATTTCTTATTAGACCCACGTTGGCCAGCTGCCTGTTTTTTTCCTGATCAGTAAATCCATACTAGAGATAATATAAAAGGGGCACCTAAAATAAATATAGCATTTCTCATGGAAAAAACATATTATACTAATTCCTATTCACACCCATTACTCATGTTGGTGCTCGGCGAGGGCATTGACAGCCTCACATGCCAAGCAGTAGAAAGAACCTTGCTGAGGATTGATCCAGACTGTGGACTACAGAACTGAGAAGAAACCAGTTTATAACTAGTGCTGTAAGTTGGCATTCTTAGTTCTGCAGGGTAAACTAGCAATAGCACAGGCTTTCAAGCCTAGTATCGTTCTTCTCTATAACGGAATTTCCAGAATGGCAAATAATACAAGTTTGTGACTGCAGTGTTGTGAAACTGTTAAATTTTATAGAAATTTAAAACTTAAGAATTAAAACTTAAATCAAAAGATATTAATATAACTTTAGTCTTTTTCTAATTTTCTAGAAAATATCAGAAATTAATGAAGCAAATAACCTACTGGTTCTTCAGCTGGAAAAATGTAACAGGTTGTTAACATTAAGCCAATCAAAGGAGGAATCAGTAAAAGAAGGTAAGTTATTTTTTAAAAAATAGTATGGTTTTTTGCATGTATTCAGGAAGTTCTGAGAAATATTTCAATTCTTTTCAGTCATATAAAATACAAAAATAAAATAGCAAGGATCTAAGATACTGTGTGGAAAACAGTAATGCTTAATGGCTCATGTAATGGAATCCATCTTATTTGCATAAACCAGATAACTTTAATTCACAAACATATTTTGAGAACTGCATTAAAGTAACTATTTTCCAGTTGATGTTAATATCATCCACTTCAAAAGATTTTTGAGTGTATGCCGTACCTATGAAAGAAAAACTTTCCTTTTGTATTTTCTTTCATTTTTTCCTCTTCATCTTTTTTCTTTTGATTGTGTTACTTCCTTTTCCAAGGAAACAATGTGTTGACAGGGAAAGAGGGAGAGGATCAGATGAGCTTGGTACACCTGATGATGTTATTGTGCCCAAATGTTTACCTTTCCCATCCATACAGGCCTCTTGTGAGCTTCTAGTGAACTGCCACGGTTTACAAAGCCAGCATTTTTAAGCAAACTGATATCAGTAGTTTTACTTAAAGTGCTAGCCTGTGACTTACGTTAATCCATAAACAGCTCAGATGTCTGTGTAGAACAATAGGGTCAACATTTGGGAAAAGTAAGATCAGCACTGACACTATCCGGCCCAGAGCTGAGCTGTTCCATTGGTATCAATATGACAAATGTTGTGTTTCACCTGGTCACCAGAAATGTTTTGCCCAATGAGAAATGAGCCAGATGCATTCTTGAATGGATATTTTGCTGCCTTCTGAAATGTCAAAGCTTGCCTGTAACTGGAGATGGCATGTCAGACTGGTGGGGCTGGTGCTCCAAGGTAACAAAGAATTATATTTCTTAGTTGCTTGTGTGATTTGGTTTGTTTAGGGACAGTCTGATAGCCCAGTTTGGGGTTTGGAATAAATTTTCCCTGTACCATGCTGACTGTTATATTGAAGTTTTAGTTTTCCTCTTTAAATTTTGCTCATTTAAATTAATTCTGTAATTGGTGGAGTATCTTGGGTATTGGTGGAGTCTCAGTGTCTTGCTCTGYTTAGGCATCTGTTTAACTTCTAGAGGACTGAAGAGCTGTCCAAAGTGATTAGACTTTCTATCTGTATGAGATTTAATCTCTGAAGACGTCAGATTAAACAATGTGACAGCCCATTTTGTGTTTATAAAGTCACTGTCAAGATTTTATCTAAATGACATTTGCAACTCAGTTATAAAGTGTAAGGAATAGCATATAATCCTTCAAGGTTGAGTTCAATTAAGCTGATACCACTGTTGTAAATTTATTCCAGAGGGGGCACTTGTGTTACTATCAGTTTTAATGTGATCTGAGTTTTGGTTGTATTTCTTTTGCTTTGTATAGCAGATGTCATTATGGTGCTAAATAGTTATGAATGGTAATGATAGTTTATATTAATATTAAGAGGATTCAAACTGTTCAATGGAAGCTAAATAATTAAATGGCATTTACTATTTTACAATGAGAATTTTAAGTCTCTACATCATAATTAAAAAGTTGCAAACTAAAGGAGGAATTAAACATAAAACTATTAAATTAGGATTTCTTTTAATTCTAGAAGTACCTTTTCAGATGACTATTTGAAAAGAGAAATAATATCTAGTACTTAGCCTAGGTTTGTGGTTGCTTATTCTTCTGTAGCTTGCAGAGTTGCTGAAAGGTGCATCTCTTTGTAGAACTTTGGCCTCTGACAAGTCAACTTGCTAAAAGTTAGGAAACAGGGTAGGATTAAACTTTGTTTCAGGCTAGAGTGAGATTGCCAGTTGGTTTCACGTAGATCTTCACTGGGACTTAAATAATTTAGCATAATCAGAAATGAATTGGAAAAGCTATTGAGTAAGTGAGTGGAGTTTGCTAATGGTGCTAATCTATGCAGTTATACCAAAAATCTCATGATACAGAATGTCAAGTTATAAAAAAGGGAGATGAAAACCGGTAGCAGTGCATATGGGAGGCATTTTATAGAAACAGTGGTTGGCTCTAGTTCTCAGGAAAGAGATCTTGGGGACCTTCTGGACTGTTCTCTGAAAATATCAGTGGTCAATGATAATTGTGATATCAGTGATAGGCATGATTATGGAAGAAATAGAGAAACAAACATCAGGTTCCTGTAAAGTCTGTGATTTTCATGTAATGTTCTGGTCCCCATGTTTCAAAACAGGCATACTAGAAGTAGAAGAGATAACAGAGAAGGTGGCAATGTTTGGTATTGTCGGGAGGAGCAAGGGACAGGGAACTGGGAACCAATCATGGTACAAGGCCCACAGAGGTAGGGGCTTCACCAGGCAAGACTCACTCCCACCATACCCATGCAGGACTGGCCCAGTGACGGCTGCCAAGGTCAGCCAAAAGTCCACATTACCAAACAAGTATGTAGTAATGGAGCAGGTCCAAGATCAAGACAGGAGGTTGAGTCAGGATCAGGTCCAGAAATGGTAACAAGGGCCAGACGTAGTCTAGTGATCGCTAGCAGGTCCATAGTGATGAGGTCTGAAATCAAGCCAGGAAGTCACTCCCTAGGTCATGACCAGGGTCTAGATCTACATGGTATGYGGCTGCAACACAGCTGCAACACAGCTGCAGCATAGCATGAGGTAGGCCAAGGGCAAAAGCTTCAGCTTAAAAGCAGCTCCCAAGGGAAGGAGGGGCAGCCATTTCTGAGTCTTCTTCCAGCTTTCTTCAAACAGCTTTTTTAAGGTCACCAGCTGTACTCTTTCCAAGCTGGCCTTGAGCCCAGCCAAAGACCTAGGAGGTTGGTGGGGTAGAATGCACAGGCCCTCACAGGTTTTGTCACAATTTTGGAACATCTGAAGAAAGACTTAAGTTGACTGGAAACTATTCAGCCTAAAGAGAAGGAATAAAGACGATATAACTCACAGCTGTAAAATTATGAATGGCATAGAGAAAGTGACTTGGGAATGAATATTCACTGTTCAATGTAATAGGAGAACTAGATGGAAATCAAACTTGTTGATTGATTTAAAGCAAGGAAAAGGAGGAACTTTTCCATACATTACAAAATAAAATTGTTAAATTAATTCCACAGAAGCTTGTGGGTAACAGAAGTATAGCTTAGTCCAAAAAGATTAGAAAAATTCATGTAACAAAAATTAACAAATTTTTTAAACACAAAGACAGTACCTGTCACTTGGGTCTCCCTTATTCTTGTGTTTTGGAAGCTGAGAGGATATATTAAAGGTAGTGTTTATCCAGTTTTTTTCCCCTCTTTCCTGAAGTATCTTCTACTGGATATTATGAAGTGGGATAGTGAACTGGATGGAACCTTGGTCTTACTCATTAGAGCCATTTGTTTATTAAGCACAAAAGACAATGCAGGACAGTCGTTCAGAAACAGATCGAGAGGCTTCATTATTGACAAAAAGAGAGGAGGGTGTTTATACAAAATAGATTTTAAAAAGGCAAACGAAAAGGTGGACAAAAAGAACAAATTATTCTTACCATATGTCACGAATGAGTGGTTTAGAGGCTGCCCAAAGAATCACCATCAAAGGTATTAGCAGAAAGTGATTTTAATAGAGATTTATAAAAGCGCGACTTAACAGAGTTTGATGGCAAGGTTCACTCTTATCACCTACTACATGGATGAAGTATACAAAGGAAAATCATGTTATAATTGAACTAGAATGGTTTGTACAGAGACCGAGGACAAAAAGGGTAAGGAAGGCCCTCCCATTTTGTCACGAGATTCAGAGAAGACCTGGCTGGATCCACTCCTAGTCCCAGCCTTGGTCAACGGTTTATATCTAATGGGAGAAATATAAGGAATAGGGAAACCCTTCTGTTGAGTCACGCGGTTCAGAGTAGATCTCCTTGCTTTCTAAACTCCTCCTCAGAGATGAGTCTAGGTGCGGCTGGATCTACCCCTAGTCTCGGACTTGGTCAGCAGTTTATGTCTAAGGGATTATATGTGTTTAGCAGCAGTTTAAGGTTCATTCACAGTTTTAAGGTGGATCACAAGATTTTAGCAGCACTTAATCATTAACTAATTTAACATTTACAAAGTAAGTTAGTAGAGTCTACTACAATCATGACAGTAACTTAATTGCAGATTACGCTTACTATTAGTTCTCACACACACACAGACAGAAATATATATAAATGTACAAAAGGTACCTGTTAAAAATTCCCCTCGAGTTCAGTGAAATATTCACATCAAATGACTTGGCATTTCTCAGTGGGCAAAGGCTTAAGCCGCAAGGAGTGTTTCAGCTGAGGAGTGTTTCAGCCTAGGTCCTGTGGCAGGCAACGAAAGTCCTCTGAATATCACAAACTTGAGAGTTTGTGAGCTCTGAGAGGCGTCCCAGTCAGAGGGAGATCCTGGGTGCAGCCCGCTGCAGTCCAGGAGAGCTCAAAGGGTCTCACTTAGGACCACCGTTTATAGGTTCACAGGATGATTTGCTTTAGTCATCTGTAAATTTCCAACCTGGCCATGGTCCAAGGTGGGAGTTACTAAAATTCTCAAGGTTTCAGTGTTGTTTCACTTGAGCTACGACTCAGATAAAGGTATCAGGGTTTGACACCTGGGCCAGGCAGTAGGAGTACGTTCCCAGACACAACTATGGAGAGTTTCTGATACAGTCAAGGAGCACCTAACCACCAGACTCATTACACCAAGGCCAAGGTTTCACAGGAATTTCTAAGATCAACAAATGGCCCAGGAGAAAGCTGCGGGGAATGTACTACCACACCATAAAACCTATGGGGTAAAAGAGAGTAGAGAAAGTGAAAGAGACAACACAGGAAATTGGAGCAGCTGGGATGACTGCAACAAGGACTGTGGAAGTAGAATGGACTGAAAATAGATGGAAGTCAGAAGAGAGATTTGAGCTTTGTAAATAGTAGTGCCTCACTTCAATGAGATCAGAGTGAAATGATTTGAGGAGATAGCTATGCTGATATAACCGTGGAAAACGACCTCTGGAGCTGTTTTGAAACACATGATGGGAAAAAAAAATGTGGATGGCAGAAATCCAAGTAAAAATACCAGAGCAAACAGCATGAAATATGAACTAAAGTTTTAGCAGCAGGGATAGTCAGGAAAAAACAAATCTCAATAATATTGAAGTCATGGTAGTTGTACAAACTAGTACGGATATAGATAGGAGGCAGGATTGTTGGAAACCAAGGATAATGATCAATGAGTAAGAGAGATTGCAGAGCTGTTAGTAGCAGTAACAAAAAAAGTGAAGAGCAGGAACTGGGAACAATGTGGGACATCCAAGAGGTGGTTCTGAAAGCTCCTTGATGATAAGGAAGTAAAAGGTAAATGAGAGATGCTGAAGGGATAGAATGTATTTAGAAATTAAGACAGTTGTCATGGCTGTTCTATTAGGTTAACGTGCTTACCAATAAGGTAAACACTTCAAGTATTGTGGCATGAAGTGTTTATAAGTTTATATTTTTTAACTGTATTCATTAATGGTGATCAGAGAGCAGAGTTTCACAAACCATCTTCGTCAGGAAATTGCCATAATCTGCAGCAGATGGTGTCAGAGGAATCTTCAGGTAAACAGTTACCCTGTTACTGGAGATGAGCAGTGACTGTATAAGAAGTATTTCAAAAGGACATTACAGTTGGTGTAGTGATTATAAATTATAGTAAGTATATAATGTTTCTAAAGCATTTTGCTTTTTCTTTTTGAAATAGAAATGGTCTTTGCACCTTTATCAAATTCACCTGCAACATTGAGCCTTCAGAAGGGGTAATATCATACTCTGTATTCAGAATCAGAGCACTAAAAGTGCTGCATCTAATAGTCTGATTCTTTGTAAAAGCTTTTTGAAAGTCAAAGCACTGGGATTAAAAAGACGCTCTTTATTATTGATGGGGATATAGAGGGATCCTGTGCAGAACTGCAGAAGATGCAACGGACGACATGTAGCATTGATACTTCCATTCTTACTCTGGCAATAGTTATTCTAATAGATTCTAGTTCTGAGAATGGCTTTTATACAGTGATATGGCCAGCTGTGGCTTAGAAAAAAAGATTTCTCCTAGCCTTATGCCCCAAGCTGCTTCCCAGAACCCAGCTCAGCCACATTTCCTGGAAGTATCATTTGAACAGTTGGTCCAAAAGCAACTGAAATGATGAACAGTGTCAACATACAATCTTAATGTGTGTACAATTCTCAAGTTGAAGAGCATTCTCAAGTTCATCCTATAACAAATTTAACACAAGAGCAAATAAATTTACAGCATAGGTAAACAACTCACCCTTAGAATGTAAGGCTTATCAGTAGACCACAAAGCAATTCACAGAACAGCTAAGGAAAAAACGTGAGAGACCACATGCTGGTGAATGGTTCACATATGATTCCAAATAAACATGCTGCTTACAGCAGAAGAGCAGAAAGAAAGAGCACTATGGAAGGAAATGCTGTTGTTCTGCCTACCCTGAAGAGTTTGTGGCTGCTAGTGGTGGTGGGGTGGAAGAAGTGGAATTTTATTTTGGCTGAAAAACTTTGCCGGTATAAGAAACAGAAATAGGAATAGCATTTCATGCCCCAAGAAATCTCCAACAAGTGTAAGTGAGAACCTGAGGGCTCCTTGATACCTTGATTGCCAGAAGTCTCTCTCTAGAACTGTTTAAGGTAAAAGAAGAGTGGGAGTGCTGCAGGAAATGCAAAGGAAGAAGGAAAACTTCTAAAGCTCAAGGGAGAGACGAGAGTGAAACACTTTAACCAAAGATGAGGTGGGAAAAGGTGAGCAACTGGGCAAGTGTATACATTTTGTGAAAGGTCATAAATGAGCTTTGTTTTGTCTTGATATGTTCTTTGCTAAACAAAGGTGAGATTCGGAACCACCATTTTTGTTTAGTGTAAATCATTGCAGATCCACTTAAGACAGATGCAACTCTTGCATTCTTGTTTGCTGCTCCTAAACGTTTCTGCTCCTATGGTGACTAAATGGACTCTTGTGGTGCAGGCTGCAATTCTGAACTAAAATTTACTGTAGTTTTCAAAAATAAAGTAATCACATTATTGTCTATGGAACACTTCAGATAGCCCTATTTAGCATCTTCAGGACTGTGTATTTGTTGACTTACTGTTTCAAAGGTGTTAAAGGAAAAAGTGGTTGATGTAATTGACCTACAGAAAAAGCCAATAGCTTCAATTATAAATGCAGAGGGAAGAAACTGCAATAAATTATAGATATTAAATATGGAAAAAGAGCATTTAGGCTGTTCAGTCTTTCTGTGTGTAGGGAGTATTCTTTACAGGGAAGGAACCACACAGAATCCATAACAGATGCTATACCAGTGATTCACAAAGCTGCAACCATTTAGCAAAATTTTGCTTTTTCTTCCTTAATGTAGGCAAGCAAAACTTGTGGGTTGCCAGTAAGTTTTTTCCAGTCACAACTGTAATTACATAAGGGATTTGCCAAGATACGTCCTTTAAAGATAAGAAAGATAAGCAGATATTCTTGTGACTGGTCAAAAAAGTGGCTTGCACTTAAATAGCTGTGATTCATTGTAAGACTAGCTGCTGTCCTATTGTTTACTCAAATGCATAGATATCTTTCCAATTTGTGCATAGATTACAAGCATTTGGGTTTATTTCCATACATTTTCAAATGGAAGAAATGGGAGAAAATTTGTAGTAGCACTAGTCGGTACAAATGGGCATGCTAACCTAGTGCTTCGGATTTTGAATAGGATTTTTCCACAAATGCTTTTGATCCAGTACAGGAGCTGAGGGCAGGCAATGTTTCTGTGCTGTTCGTGCTCCCTCTACTGTTTTTTTGGAAGCATGGAACGGGAGAATACAGCTGGCTATTGTACTCGGCTGTGTGAAAAGCGGACTTGATGGAAGAATAGACTAAAGGTCAAAAAGATTGAGTGGAAAATGGAATCTCTGAGCCGGGATCTTAATTCATCTTCCTGACTCCATTATTTGTAATGTAGTCTTTAATTATATCATCTACAATTTTCAATAGAGCTTTGGTCTTCTGAGATGAGAACTGTTATTTAGTGTACTTGATCTGTTGCAGAAATTAAAAGCCACTTAAGAACTGGTGGTACTCTGGAAACAGAAGAAGGTTTTAAGAGTAAGCAACCTCAGTTTTAGTGTCCCTTGTCTTCCCAGTATTTGAATGTTTTGTAACTTTACTGGTAGGGTTACAAGGAACATAAGGGATAAAAATAGTATTTAATGAAAACCAAATGTTACATTACAGGCAGTCTATGGCATTCAAATATTAAAAATACAATTTAAAAAATAAAATTATGAAATATAAATATGTAAACTGGTAACAAGTTGCATGTGTATACACACACACACACATAATTATTCTGTATAAAATGGGATAATGGGGATATAGTAGCACATTCTGAATCTTTCCAAGATTATGTTGAGCCACAAGATGAATGTTAAATGCACTAAAAAGGGGATGAGAAACTGCAATGAGTGGATAATGTTGGTCATGTTAAAAAGAATCTTGGCAAAAATGCTGTCGGGAAAGTAATCCTCAGTTTCATTAATTACATCAAATTGCTGGAATGCTGATACGGAAAACTTCCATTATTGCCCAGAAAACAATAACGTCCTTATTTTCTGGCTAGAAATGAAAATGTAATAGTTTTATGAAATTGTTCGTATTGCTTGATAAAATTGTTTGTAATCTATCGTCAAACTAAAAGCTAAAATTAAGCAGTAGCCATGTAATAATGATCTGAGTTATTTGTATAGTCAGTAAGAGGACTTAGACTAATATTTACTCAAGGTGATTATAAACTATTTGAGAAAAGTTTATAAACAAAATATAAAATCAAAATGGTGAAGAAATTGTTAAAAAATCCTGGATTTTTTGCTTCTTTTAGAATGTACTACTCTACAGAATGTGATAAACGGTCTAACGCAAACCATTGAAAACCAGTGTAAGGTGAAAGGTAAAAGCAAAAATGTTCTTATATATACTGTACTGTAATTTAGAATGAGCAGGCATTTAATTTTTTGTTTATATTTACTGTTTTTTTCAGAGAGAGAAACTCACTGGCAGCCAAACAGAAAGGAAAAAAATGTATCTAAAAACAATCCTGTGCAGATTTTGGTGGTCTATATACTTAATAAATGTCTATTGCTATTATTCTACTTAGAATTCACATGTAAAAGAAGTTCTGTTTCAGTGAAATTTTTTTAATCAATAGCTGGGCTTAAGATTTATTTCAGTATAGCACAGGCAATTTTACAAAAAGTGAGAAAGTATCGTTCAACTGTTGGACTGCAGTCTATGAAAGCATTTATGAGTAGTTTTTATCACTTTGTTAAACCAAGGAGTCTTAATCTTCAGTGTAATGTTATTAAAATTTAGCAATTACTCGCTGCTATTTTAAAATAAAATGTATAAATATTTGCTATACCTTTATACCATAGTTTAGCTGTACACCATGTAGTTAATTTTATACCCATTGTGTGTTCAAGGCATATTAGCATAAATATTAACACACGTCTAAAACTTTGAAGTATATGGCTGCTTTTAATAGTCAAAGTGACATTTAATAATAAAAAAAAGCATTATCTGCTTTTTCTAAATTCACTTTTTTTGAGATACTACTTTATAGTTTTTGGGAAACAAGCAGTTAAAAATTTGGATTTTCCAATTCAAAACAGTGGTAACCATGATGATAATCTTTTATTTTCTGAGCCAAAGAACTTTGCATCTAGATTTTCTTGAATGCATCAGTTATCAGAAGGCTAGAGACAGTTCAAAGTAGTAATACCAGGCAAATATTATGACTAAACTATGAATTTTTTTGTTAAAAAAATGGAGACTGATTATGTAGTTCTGTAAATGATTATTGTCTTGTCTACTAAAGAAGTTTCTTAAAGTTCAGACAAGTCAAAAAATGAAAGCAATGTCCTTATTCTGCTTTCATGCTAATAATACTGTCAAAATATACTTTTTAGTGTATCATACAGTTTTTTATTTACATAGATGAAAATGATAGACTGAAGGGTACCATTCATGTCTTGGAAGAGAAATTAAAGACTTGTGAACAGGTACATCACAAATGATCATTCTTTAGGTAGAGGAATAATAATTTATCTCTATTGTAGTAGTTCATATATCTTTACATTCTTGGGTTTGCTACTGATAACCATTATTGTTGCACTTTTCCTAATGTTTGTCACGTGTAAAAAGAAGAGTTGTTCTCATGGTATCAATATGAGAATGTGTCAGAGGGACTAAGAGGTCAAAACTACTAAGTGGTGAGAACTCTGGCTCAATCTAAGGTGCATTTGGGGTTTTAGCTGTATTTAGCTTTAAATTCAACTTTACATTCTAAAATCTAATTCCTTGCATTAAAATACATTTTTTTGTGGAAGTAAGGTTTTGATATTGACGATGCCTGCTGTATGGCCAGAGAACCAACAACTGTCTGAATTTTGTCTATAGTTTCTTTGGGAGTAAATGCTACAAAGATAATAGGTCTCTGTGTCTCATAATAAATTCCATTTACCATCTCTCTACTTTTTCTCTATGCCACTCATTTTTGGAAAGGAGGTAGCACCAACAGGGCTAGTCACAAGACGTGTTAGTTCTCTGTGCTAAGATAGCTAAGATAGCTAAGATAGCACATCTGTTACCTGTATAGGACTAGGAATCTCACTGCTGATTTTCTTTGCCTGTGTTTGCGCTAACTATGAGTTAAAATTAAATTTTTATGCCAATAAAACTGTTATCTTGACAGTTAAATAAATAAGAAGACATAAGTAATACCTTCTGAAGGACATGAGGAAACTATGATTCTATACATTATATACGTGTATGGGCATGGTGGAACATCCTAGTGTTGTTGTGAAGGCACTTACTTGACTACATCTATATATACTATTACCACCAATCAGTAACTGCCTTTGTGAGTTCCCCCGAGCGCTGCTCTGGTGAGTGGCTAGCTACCTTGTCAGAAGGCTCTGACAAGAGCTTTGGAGTAAGCACCTCTGCACTGGCAGCGACAGCCAATTCCTTGATAATTCTGGAGTACTTACTGGGGCAAACATGTAATAGGCATGCCTGAGTACAAGTGCCACCAGCATCACTACTGCTAACACCACTGATGTTCCTACTGCTGCCAGTATGAAGTTGTGGAAAGCTTTGTGTAAGCAATATTAAAAAAATTCATACTTTAAATACAATTTTTGTTATACAATCTTAGAGTCAAAAATCCACAAAAGTAAAACTGTGGTGACTTAACTAACTGCAGCAGTGTATCAGATCCTGGATTGGGGAAAGGAGTATTACCTCTCCATTTGCCTGTTCTCCTAATAAGTACAATTTGCAATTTTATATTAGCTGATAGCTGTAAGACAATGAAATCTGCTACATTCTTCATCTGTGGACTTCAGCCTAATTGTGTTAGAAGTAATTGGACATTTTGAATTTACTAGATCAAGGATAAAACAATTATATTGTTTCTACTGAATTATAGAGTACTGTACATTTTGACATTAGTGTTGTGCTTTGCAGAAGGCTAAAAGCACGGACACCTCAAGATATTTATGAAGCTTTTTACATTTGCAGGAATATAAAGATCAGATTGAGAAACTTATGATAAAAATTAAAAACAAAGAGGAAGACCACAAATTAGAAATAACACAGTTGAATTGCGATATAAGAAAAAAATGTAAGTTCTCTGAAGACTGAATATTATAAGCATTGAGTAAAACATCTTGTAACCTGTAGGAGCTCTACTTCATCTAGGATAAGTACAAGTACAAGTTCCACTTCTTAGTGGAAATATATGAAAGCTAGAAGTGGACAGTGTTTAATTGAATTTTATCTTTGCTCAGACGAGTAGACAGTGGCCATGAGGCAATAGTACAGCAACACAGGATGAGCAGAAATTCCCAGATAGGTAGACCAGACACTGGGAAGTTGGACCTAACAATCTGAAAGAATGAAATTCGGGGTTAAGTGTTGACTGGAAAATTGCTTTGAACTATAAGGTAGACTGCTGTTAGAGTGTTCCAGCTATGGTCAGGAGAGTAGGACATTATTTTCACAAATAATAATACTTCAATGAGAAAAAACTTATTTCAGTATTAATTTTTTTCATTACTGGCATAGCCTTGAAGAGTAGGATTTTTTGGTCATCCACTTAGCTGAAAAAAGCCAGACAAACTCTTTGTAAAATATGATGCTGCTTCAACTTACTGGGATGGGACAGGGTGGTTTTCACATAGTTTTAAAGTATGTTTTTTGCTTCAATGAAATCGTTTTACCATGAAATACTGACCTGCTGTTGGGAAATATGTTATTTTTCCATCTAAACATCTTCTATAATCATCATATTTGGTGTTACTGCATTACTAGTTGAAATAAAAGAAGTGGAGTATAGAGAACAGAGAGAGAGAAAAGAACTGGAAATATTAGAGCTAACTAGACAGCTGAAAATTCAAAACGAAGAGAAGCAGAATGAAATAATTAAGCTGCAGATAGAGGTATGCGTTACAAAGTTGAGTTAAAGATCAGTTGGGCATTAGAAAAGACTGTGTAATGAAAAGCATTAATTAGTACTTAACAAACTAATATGATGGAATCTACGAAACTTAAAAAAGAATTGTCTACAAAGATCAGTGGCATGAGCTCCCTTCCATAATGAGTCGCTTCTGCTCAGGAATCAAGTTCTACCCACTGTATAGGGAGACTGAAGTTTGCTGTGTTCTTGTTTAAAATTAAATTATTTTGAAAATGTTGCTAGTTTTTGAGCTATAAAAAAATTAAACTATGTTTTCTACTTATTTTTATTATGTTTAATTTCTGAATGCTGGGAAGGTATATTTTTTTATAAACTTCCAAGAGCTTAAAATCTTCTAATCCTGCGGAGAGTCGAGTCACAGAATTCAACATGTATTTCATGGCTGAGATTTTAAGCCACTCTCTTTACAGAAAAAATGAAGGAAATAATTCAAACATTTCACACATTAAAAAAGAAGTAAGGTGTGAAAGTGTTCAGGCTGAGTTATCCTTGTAACATCAGGGAAGGGCGATCGTTTCAGAGGCTTTTAGCATCCTCTGCATTTTCTCCTCCTACAGTCATGAGGCTGTGGAGACTTCAAATTTTTTTAGTAGTCGTCTTGTTCATCTAAATGTATTCAGATTATATTTGTACCATTTACTTTTTGTAATATTTTGAAACATTTTTTTAAGAAACATAACTTGTAATTGCATTCTTTTTAAAATAAACTTAAGTAGCTTCATTGTCCTAGGATTAAATAGTACATAAGCTTGCTATTACTACTTTCAGCTACAAAATCCATTTAAAAAAAAAAAAAGTGAAAATCATACTTGTGTTATTTAACGTGGTTTTTTTGCTGTTGGGTTCTTAGTATTTTGTCTTTTCCTGATTGTTTCAGTTCAATGCTAAATTAGCAAGAGTTCAGAATAAAACAACAAAATCATTTTCAGCTGCTTCTGTCTTGCCACAAAGTATCTATCGACGGGTATGTGCTTTAATAGCCTGTAGTCCGCAGATACTAAATACTGTTACAACCTGTTTCAAACAGCAGTTCCCTCAGGTTTTACTGTGTTTGTTCTGCAACAAAACTTCGGGGGCTGGGGGGAGGGGGGAGCAGAGTTTTGTGCCTTATGGGTCCATCTTACTCACTCTCCCACACATCCCTCCCACCTCCAGACAACTAATTTCCAGTTTCTCTGCACTGTATTGATATAGCTGGGGTTCAACAAAAGCCCACATGTGAAGTGGGTTTAGTACAGAGTTATTAACCTGGGAACTTAAGATAGAACTGACATAAATGACTGTGATATAAATCATGTATGTGCATTATTGGTTTTGTAGGCTTGGGACCTTGGGACGTCACAAAAATAGGATTCTGGGGGAGTCATCTTTGTAATTTTGTGATACAACATACTAAGAAAAATATTATTAGAATATTTCTCATTAGTAATAGCATATTGTATTGTTACATAATTCTATGTGATGTTTAAGAATGAAGCCTTTGCTTGCATTTTTACAGAAGCTGCAGCATCTCCAGGAGGAGAAAAACAAGGAAATTGAAATTCTCCGAAACACCGTAAGAGACTTAGAGCAACGTCTTAATAAAGGCCAAGACCTGCACTTCAAACAGAGGCGATTTTGAGTAAATGACATGAAGTATTTCAGTAGTACATACAATGAGAAATAGAAACAGTGTATTTTAAACTGTGCACCTGAAAGTAAAAACAAGATATGAAGAAATATGGAATATTTTTTATTGAAAACACTCTGTCAGGTATTCCAAAGGCATGCGTTCTGTGTATATTCAGGGCTACTTTCTTGCTAATCAGCATTCACGATAAAAAGATTCAGGTTTCGTAGGAGTAATAATTTCCCTATTAAACCATCATTAATTATGGTGTACACTTTCAAAGCAGTTTTCCTTTCTTGAATATTCTCTTCTTCATCCAGGAACCCTTTGAACAACTGTATTTTTACTTCAACTCAGTTAATCAAAGGTTAGGAATCCTAAGCTACAGACAGAGAAGTTATACAAGTTTAAGTGGTATATTACCTTACTAATCAATACAGATTTATCAAGTTCAGCACTGTTATAAACAAAGATAAACAATAAACCAAGATTAAATTTGTTCTGCCCCTCCCTCTTTTTAATATTGATACTGATTCTGCATGTAGAGTTGTTAACACTGCTTCTCACGTTAGGCACTAACTTACTGATTTAGTGGGATTTTACAAGCTGTAGTAGTATGTATTAATGGATTCTAAGCCACAAAAGTTAAGCATATAAATCGGTTACTTTAAAGTACTTCAATTACTGCTTGTATCTTACATTTGAGATAAAAAGTTATTTTGGCACGTTGCTTAGGAGCAAGTTTTTCTTGTACATAATTCGTATCCCTAGGTTAGAAAAAAAAAACCAAAAACACACAACCATTGAGTATATTCCATCTTCTTAATAAAGCATGATTAAAATATCTGTTTTTGTTATCTTCTATTCTTGATTGCAAAATATCAGACAGGAGCCCCTAGGTCATAGTTTATGCTCCTGTCCTCACAAATGCAAGCAGAATGTTAGAAGAGAAACAAGAAAGACAAATTAATCAAGAATGCAGACACCTTCCCAGAGCAACTGAAAAACAAACTACGGGTCAATTAAATTCCTTTAAATTATGAAACTTTTTACTGATGGAATTTGACAGGTATTGTGTAATTCTAAGAGCACTCCTCTAAAAGTCTACTTCTTTGCAATAGTTCAACTCTACACACCTGTCTTAGTATAATTCGTAATTGGGGGCAATAAAAACTCTTAATCTGTTAATTTTTCCACACTCGCAACTATATTAATTTAGGCAGTAGGACTCCCTTGCATTTTTAAGGTGCTTAGTTTGTTTTTCAGGCTCAGTTTCTTGCCTTTTCCTGTCACTGTCAGGTGTCACTAGTTTCACTTGCTCCTGCTGTTGGTGACTGTCAGGCAGCAGTGAGCAGACGTCACTGTCAAGATTCAGTGATGTCCTCTGCTGACAGCTGGCCATGTCACCTGCAAGAATTTGGAAGTGCTCCACGACACTGTCAAGTGACAGAATTTCCTATCTCTTCGAACAAAAGGTGTCGACAATGACAGCATCAGCTGCTAGAAGTTGAGTCTGATGCTGTCTGCCAATTTCAAGTTAACTGGTTTTTACAGCTGGTTTTCCCTTTTTTTCATAGCTTTTTATCTTGTGTAATTTCCACACTTTCTCCTGGAGGAACAGTATCTACCTGTTCATGACTACCTGTCTGATCATGTCTGTTATGGCCAAAAACTCTATGATGCCGACCGCTGTGAGGATGATGCCTTTGAGTTTCAGAAGGAGCCTGATGGTTCTCATTTTTGGAATGACGACTGCCCTCGCGATGGTCATGGTGTTGTCTATGTCTGTGCAGGTTGTGGTGATGTGAATGTTGACCAGTTGGCTTGGGTTCTATCTCTGCTGGCTTTTCCTCTGCTTCTTTAGTGATGTTTTCACATATACCATCAATATCAGGTTCCTGCAAAACAGAAGCTTGCATTAAATACAAGGCATTATATTTAATTAAACTAGCTGTAAAATATTAATTATCTTAGCATTTTTGCAGAACCTGAAACCCAATTTTAAATTATTTGTGCTACTTTGCTGAAGAAAGAGATGAATGTATCAAAAGAACCTTGTTTTACAACACCGCTGATTACTAGACAGGGCTCTTAATGTAAACTTTTAGGAATTATAATTCAAGTAATTGCTAATAAAAAGTATTCTTTTTCTAGGATCCCACATCTGACCTGCCTGAGGCCTACATTTAGCTGGAAAACTGTATGATGGGATCAAAAATGATTCTGCTCATTGAACTTTCATGGCTGTGTATGTACATTTCTTGATAATCCTTAAAGTAGTTCTGATCTTCAGTTATACGTAAAACAAAGTTACCCTTCTTTTATAATCGTAACAATAATTTGTCATCTTGTATTACCATTTTTTTAAAGTAGCTATTGTATACTGTGTTTAAATGTAAACTAAAAGGAATAGTAACTCAAACCAGCTCGGATTTGACTCCCAGGTTTTTAAAAAAATTACTATTTGTTTAAGTACCTACCCATCCACAAAAACTAGAGTAACTAAATGCTCATTAGCTGTACGTATCTCCAGAAACAGAATTAGCCTCCAAGATTGCATTTACATTTCTGAAAATGATTTGCACTTCTATCAAGGGCAAGAATTCAGATAATCAGTCTATTATAAATTAGGTCTAATTCACTTTGGAAAATGTTTGAAAGCTCTCTGTCAAGACACATGAAATGTGTAAATTCTAAATCATGTCTTTTTGGATTAATCACACTGAAATAATTTTTTTGAAGTACCATATAAATCCAGTTTCCTTTCCTTAGTATATATAGAACGAAACAAGAATATACCGTGTAAGAGCAGTTTCCACACTTGTTTTCACAGTATGCAATCTTAATAGATTCTTCTACATATTGGAAAGACAGGAAGGAATAGGGCAGACCCAGATGATACACTAGACGGCCGCATCTAAGGAGAGAAAGAACTTTGTGGTTACATATACATAAACATATACCTAAAATTAAATATCTCTTCTTATCATACCTTATTTTATTCACGTTAATCCACCCTCATTGTACAGGCCTGGGGAGAGTGTTTCTGTCCGATGAATTTAAAGGTAAAAACAGTATCTGCTTACAAAAGTTTCCCCATTCAGCTGCATCGGTCAGTAGTGTGAAGCATGACTTCTGGCTGACGTAATAACTCTACTGGCAGAATCTTCAAGTTTAGTGGCATTTAGAYTAGCAAAGGTACACTCACTACAGACCTATCTTGCTAATGAGAACAGCTGTTTGCGTAGTGGTACAAATCACCACATGCTTGTTGCATCTTTACAAAGAATGTTTTTATGCAACATAACATGTATTTTGATTGGAATGCATCTGCATTACCGATTTAGTGTATATGAGGGGATTTTTATGGTGCCTATTTACCCCATGTCTGTACTTGAGTGTTCTGGTAGGCACTTGACTACACAACTGGTACATTCAAAGGAGCTGGAGTAAATGCAGGACTTGTACAAAAGGGCACCTTGTTAAGTACCTCACCTGCAATGTCAACACACGGTCCTCCAGCCTTAGCTCCCTACACATCTGCAGTGCACGTCTAGGACCAGCAACAGGCAAAGACTTCATTGCCAATAAAGGCACAATAAGGACACACATTCCTAGAACCATAATGAATCATGGCCAAACTAGTGCCAAACCAATTCATAGTGCAGGTATAACACGCAATCACTTTCTAAAGATCATTCCAGTGCTAGTTTCATCCCACAAGCCTAATTTAGCTAATTCATTCAATTTCATCATATTACCAAAAAAAAAGTTAAGTAATTTTCTAATTCTTTATTAAACTTAATTATGCTTCAGTATGAACTGACAATGTTCATTACAGTAACATAGTAGTAATTAGGATGGGCATGTTAGAAGCGTAGGACTTGTAGAATAATTTCCATCACATCAAAACTGAAAAATCAGACTTTCAATTAAAGAGTTATTTCTGGTTCTGCCAAAAGATACATGTCCCATGATCCTATGATCAAAAAGCTATTTTCTTCCAAAGTTTTACGTTTCACCTAAAGACTAACTTTTCCATATGGTTACATGATATTTTCAACAACTGAGGTCAAAATGTTTTCATGAGAACTCAGATAGCTTTTCTCATTTGATTCTACTTTCACATGCATGAATGTAATGAAGTTGTCTGAAAATAAAAACAGTATAGGACCAGAATCATGCTATCAAATTCTACGCTCAGTTATATTAATCTAAATCCACAGTAATTATAAAGAAAAATTTACTTATCCCAAACTTGCTTAAGCAAAAGCAGACTTTTCTTTTGTAGCTTCTTCCACTAAATGCAATTGCTTCACATAGTACAACTTAGAAGTTGATTATGTCGTCTTTGTTGTGAGGTAATCAGGTTACTTGCAAATCAATTAAATAATATAGAGATTTACAAAGCATTACTCTAAATACATGCAAATATTCCTCTGTTCCCCTCTAAGCGCAGACCTGTCATAGATGAGAAAGTCATCTTTGTTTCCATTTAAGGTAGTCCAGACATCAGCTTGCTGTTCATCTTGCTGGTAGACAGTAATATAGTTTGAAACACTTTCTTTCAGTAGGTGAAATTTCCTCTGGGAATAAGTTCCCTGATGGTTGACAACCACATACGAGATATTGACCAGTCCTTCATTCTCTAACTTCACACGCAGGTCTTCCAATCTAGTGGAGAATGTAAAGAAGCAGGACCATAAATCATTAGAGAATCATAAGATTTGCCACGTTCAATGAAAGTTAATATGCTTCATCTTGCTTTTATTACAGTGAATGTTATTTTCTCCCAGTTTTAATGGCAAAAGTCTAACACTATTAAAACATTCGTGCCATTTGCCATGACTACCAACTATACTGTCACCAAACCAGACTCTACAATAGCTAATATGCCATGGGTCCTGTCCTTTTAAGTAGAATGCAGTACTATGTAAAGCAGACATCTGTTTTCAGACTTAATTCAGTGTTATTTTTATTTCAGTTCTTTCACGCTCTTTATGATCTAACACAGTTTACCTGATGTCTTTATTTAAATGCTGAGGTTTTGGTCACATAGTTGGTTAAAGAATGCATACTGCAAACACAGCAGGAAGATGAATATCAAGAAAGCAAACCTGCAGTAAAAGGCCGATAGCTCTCCTGCTCATCTTGACATGGCTATTTTCTGTAATGGCCRGAAAAGGGCTATTACAGCAACTGGATCAAAAGGATGGCTACCGAATGTGTGCCTGACCTGTCTGGCAGTTATTAGTCTTTCCTTTTGGCATCCCATCACAAAAGTCTTTCTTTGCTCTATAGTACAGAAAGCTGCTTTCTTGCTGTACGACGTGGGGTTTTTTCCCTTCTCGTTTGTATGTTTCCTATAGAATTGCTCTAGAAAACTCTTCTTTTTTTCAGCTTCAGGAAATAATCTAGAGCTTGAAAGGTTCTTTAAAACCTTTCTAAAATGTACAGAATTAAACCCAACTACCCCGAAAGCCAACCACAAAGCCCACTTTTGACTTTGATGGAGCCAGAGATTTACCACCACTTTTTCAAATCTAGTTTGTAAAAAACTTGCAAAGACTATTATAATATGAAGTTATGCAGCATAGAGGGGGAAACTAAGATGTTATTACAGTGATTAAAATCAAGGGCTGAAACCACTTCTATGAATTTTTAAACCAAAATGATTTCACAATCACTAAATTAATCCAAGATAAGGGCTGTATGCAATTCCTGTTTGGGTCAGCTCAAAATTATTTGCTTGCTGCTGTTACTGTCATGATACCTAATTATCTGCATAGAAGTAGGTTCTAGAAACCAGAGCACCAGTGTCCCAGGTCTTGTATGAAAATATAACACTGATGACTCCCTTGAATGCTTCATCTATTTTTAGAAAGGACAATCTTTACCTTATCTTCTGGATTTTATTTTTTTTTGTATCTAGGACCTCTGAACAGGGGCTGGAAAAGCACCTTAAAAGCATGTTTTGATTTGCCTTTTCCCTTACAGATCTTACACAAAAAATGAGTGATCACGGATCTCTCTGTTTCAGGTGTTCTAGCCGTGTCAGAGAATTATGAATTTTCTTGGCTTCAGCATCTTTGCTCTGTTATTCATCTGTTGCTAGCTGAAGTATAGCTCTTGAGGAACTGTTTCTGTTGGGTTTTCATGTGTTTTGGGTTTCATTAATGTCAAGTTGATCATACTTTTACGTTGTAAATACAATCCAGAGAAGATGATCTGTCAGTCAGGACTACGTCAAGGGATGAAGCAGCTGAGCCACTGGCACAGAACGCTGCTGCTGAGACTTAACCTGGTCACTGCGTCACACATGCCAGCTGGGATGGTGCATTTGAGGAAGCTAGAGTTCACTGAGTGCATCTGTAGTTGGGTACATGTATTATCCTCAGATGGCATTAAAAAATTGACCAGTCATGTTTTAACAAAAACTGGGAAAGAGATTTACGCTTACCTGGAAGCCTGCAGCAGGCACAAGTATCAGCTAGCTTGGAGGAGAGCCACCACCATCACTGAGCCCCTGGAGTTCAGCATTGGGTTCTCCTCCCCAATACGCCATTCTGGGGGCTCCTTGCAGTTCTGAATCTCTGTTCCTTCTCCTGGGAGGAGACAAAGAGCCAGAACTAGCCCCAGCCCTGCCCACATGGCTGGATTTTATCTGAAAAGAGAGAAAATAAACAAAATTAAATCAATGCTTAAACCAAGTTCAGACTCTGAAATTCCCATAACAAAACACAGCAGGATATTGGCTCCATTCAGTTTAAAAAAAAACTGTAGAAATGAATTTGAGATACTTTGTTTACTGCTTGATCATACTTCATTCACTTTGCAGTGGAATTCCCCTATAATAAATAGGCAGTGAGGTTTTTTTGTTGTATGTAAACAGCCGAAAAGTAAGTGTTCAGAATAACTGGATTGTTCCTTCCTCTTTGTAATTTCTTCTTGACTGTTTTTAACACTTCAGTGATTTTAAAGTGGCCTCATTTCTTGTGTTTTAAAATCAGTTGTGCTGAGCCAGTTTACACCAGTAAGAATCTAGACCAGCTCACTCCAGATTCCAGAGTAATTCCACTGACTTGAAAGTACTTGCACCAACAGTGTATTCTGGTATGCAGCAAGTACTACAGAACCTGGCAGAAATAAAAAAAAAGACTTACAGATTTTTACAAGTCAGTCTGTAGTATTTGGATCCCACTGATAAAAATCTCTTAAGAACACAGGCACTAGAAACAATTTTGCAAAAACAGGAAATGAAAACTGAGTTTCAGGATTCCTCAGATCTTACAAAATCTCTTACCCACACTTAGTCCATTTAATGTTTATGAAAACCAAAGCACACAAGAAATTCTGTAATTATCTCTTCCTTTCATTCTATTAATATCATAATTTTGGCTTAGTATGTTCAGAAAAAAACATTATCGAGAAATATATAAAATTGTAAAACTGCTCCCCAACATATCCTAGGTTGTGGAATGCTGTCATTTCACTGTTTGCATCAAAGTCTGACAGTAAACACAGAATGTTTTGGAAACACTAAATTCTGATAAATAACATGTGTTTCATCGATCTTGTCATATTCTAAAAAACTTAAAACATTTTAATAATTGATCTTTTAAAACAAGAGCCAGCTGCTGCAAAGCCAACATCATTTGTGAAATCTGTCTGTCCCTAATGTTTCTTTCCTGCAGTTCTACCAAAAGCTTTTTAGGTACAGTACTTTGAAGATTAAACAGTGGTCCAATAGCTATCAACAGGGCCATTTTTTTACTCTTTCCACATATCTGGAAAGCTGCGTGGCTTTATATCCATTATAAACACATGAAACTCCTATCACATCTTGAGATCCTTCTATGCCTTTCTAGCCTTCTGCAGCACTGGCATACAGTGCCCAGCAACAGCTGTCTCGCCCTGTGAACTAGATGAGAGCTATGTTCTGAATTATGCTTCTCGTTGCATTTCAACTTTCTAGTTGGTTTCCAATGGAAATTTCCACAGTCAGCCTTTTCAGCCAAAGAAACAAGCAGACACTCTGCCAAATCTTAAGTCATGAAGCTCTTGCATAGCAAAACCAGCACACTTACTCTTTCCTTCCCGCCTCCTTGGCAGCTCTGCTTAACTCCGCTGCAGAAGAAAACAGTGTGGGGAAAAGGGCTGTGGTATTTATATGGCTCTTGTTTATCTCACTTTGCAGATACGGTTCAAAGTTCAGGGAGCTTACTCTGAACGACCTTGCAAACAAAGCAAACCCCTTTAGCAAAAGTAGCCAAAATATTTCTCCGTTAACTAATTCCAAGTGGAAACCATTTATTGTGCAGAATGGCAAGGTATTTTTAATATAAAGACTTTGAATGTCAGGTTATGCAGTTTGTCAGTCACCCCAGTCAGCCGGAGGTAGTGGTACAGTCAGAGGAGGGGGGTGGGCCAAAAACTCGTTTTCTGAACACAGGGGTAACGACAGTGGGAGGGGGACAGTACTTCTCTATTTATAAAAATGCTGAGCTATCAGGTTTTTCTCTCATATGCTTTGTCTGGTATTTGCCTTAGAGAATGGTGTACCCTGAGGGCATGTGCAGTACAGAGCTCCTTTTGCGCAGCTTCTCTTGATTATGTCACTCAGCTTTAAAACTTACTTCTGTAGAACTTGCCAGTTTGTCAACTTCTGTTGAAGGTTAGAGCCCAGATCTTCAGCCATTTAAATCAATGTAGCTACGTGAAAGCCATGAAGCTCTACCAACTGGCAACAGCCACTTAACTCTCTATTACCTTGTTACGTTTTCTTAATGCCATCATCACTGAGGTATCTGTGGACATTCAGGTTAAACTGTTTCCTTACTCTCTTTCCTCAGTGAGAGAATTGTTTATGCACGGCGTGTTTTATTTTGACAGCAGTTTGCTTGAGTTTGATTTCCTTCAATGTACATTATGTGTGTTTATGGAGAAATAAATGTTTAAAAACTTGGTGTGCCCTCAGAGTTTAAGGTGGTGAGATTTATATTGCTTAGTTCTATGGCCTAAGACTGTCTCCTGCACAGATGAGCTTTATGCTTCTGGTGTGAGAAACAGAACTGCCAACCTTGGGGCTTATCCTGTAGAAGTCTTATGCTCAAGTCAATGGAAAGAAGGACAAAGATCTGAAGTTTTATTCAATAGTCTTGGAGGCCACAATGCAGAAAACAGACAGACATCAGACCGGGACTGAAATTTTTTAAAAGGTGGAATGTGCTCACATTCCTTATATTGTTAGGGAGACACATCCTTGTATTCTTTGCTGGGTTGGGACCAAGTCCTCATAACTGTGATGATGTCCTTTACTATTCCAAATGATAGATTATTTGCTGGGCCTCCTGCCTCAGGATAGGGTGTTGATTTTCAGTGCTAATAAAGCCCTGCAAGGTTGGCTGGAAGTAAGTATTTGGTATGCATGTCTGTAATTCCTAAATGACTACTGAAGCATCCAAAAAGAAATGAAACAGGTACAGATCTATTAGGAGGAAGAGCAATAAAATGCAGCTTAGTGGTGACTGACAGTTGGTCTCTTGCCAATTATTGCAACACAGGTGGAGATGCTATCAAATAAAGAGTAATATTCATTCCCATTTCTTTTTCAGTTTTATAGAGAGGGATGTGCGCAAGGCTTGATTAAGTGCTGAGCCTATAAAGTAAATGTAATACCACTGAGTGCTGCTGAAACTAGCAGGTCACAAGTACTGAATAAAGAGTCCAGACAGAGTAAACTGAGATGAAGCAGCTAACTTATAAACAGGTACCTTGCTATGGAAAGCAC
Source organism: Oceanodroma leucorhoa (assembly GCA_030449065.1). Classification (NCBI taxonomy): domain Eukaryota; kingdom Metazoa; phylum Chordata; class Aves; order Procellariiformes; genus Oceanodroma; species Oceanodroma leucorhoa. The sequence continues at coordinate 323,733 of JASVER010000093.1, forward strand.
ATTGAGGATGGAAATGTACAGTGGTCACTACTGAAGAATTAGTATTTCCTCCCATGTAATATGCAGAGACACCTGCAGCCCCTCAGTTCCCTTACAGAGAGATGAGAAACAGCTATTATTAATAATTATCACTGTGCCGATAGATACTATTTATTACATTATTTATTATTCTATTACATTATATTTATTATAACCTTTATAATATTAAGGAGAGCTTAACTACATTCATAGTGATAAGCCATAAGCATCTTGCTTAATAGCATTCATCTTACCTGAGATTATTGTTCTGCCTCAAGATCTATTGAGGAAGAAGTTCCTCTGTCTTAAAGCAAGTAGTAAGGAATATTGTAATGTTGGCTGTAGGTTTAGATAGATTTAATTCAGTCGGTTTAGAAACATATAAACCCTAAATATGTTTAAACTTCAGTCTGAAGCATTACCCTTTCTGAGTGGAAAAAAATCCACTCCGACTTTTTTTTTACAAACACTAGAATAAAGATGTTAATAATTGTTAAATTTACAGTCTAAGAGTCTGACCATTCCATTGCTTATATTAATCCCCCTCGCATTCGTAGGTTCCTGTAGCCCTTTGTCCACAGCTTCTAAAGAAATAATTGTCTTAAATCCTAATTTTGCTTTCTACTGCAAGTATTTTCTTAGTTGTTGAGTGTATTCCAATCTCATTGCAGGAGGCAGTTATGAACTCTAATTTGGACAAGTCTTCAGTTTTAAACAATAATGTTTATAATTATCATCCTGTTTCTACTCACTTTCTTTCTTATTTGGGGGGAGTAATGGTCCTGGTGGAAATAACAGCCCCCTTCCCTTCTTATTGAACATAAACTATCCCCTTTGGGACATGTTTCAAACTTCTCAAAGCATCACAGCACAGAAATACCAGTGACTGGAAATTAACCAATGTTTGTTATTTCTGTTACCCAGATCGGTAAGGTATACATTTCTTAAAAAAAAAAATCAAATGGACATGGAATTATGAGGCTGTCATATTTATTTTAGTCTGGTAAATATAATTATATTCTGGTAAAGTCTGCTGTAGTGATTTGGAACATGTGCAAATAATGAGAGGACAGAGGCAGAACACGGATCCAGCACGAATTCTGTCATGAGATCTTAGGACTTCAGTGTCTGTTTTGCTCTTGTGACTGAAGGATGTCACACACAGGGAATTCAAAGTCCACTGGCAGATCATCTCTACTGATTCTTCTCATGCCTTCTCATTTTATAAAAGTGTAATTGTGTCAACTCAGTGGAGTTACTCCATAGTGGAATAAATTGCAACAAAAACAGGCTGTTGAGGTTTACTTAATGCTTACATAAACAAATTTCCATTTGTTTATGAGGCCTTAAACTCTTGGTTAAATGCTGTAAATAAAGGGTAATTTAGGTGAAGGCTAAGAAGATATATTAAATTCAGCAAAATAATTAGAACCACAAGTTCATTAGTTAAAGTAACTCCAGAAAGGAGGATAGTGGTGCAGTATTGGTCTCATGCTCCTCTCATGTGAGATCCAGAGCCGTGTAAGATAACTAAATGCATACTTCTCAGAATTCAAAGGAAGCAACAAAAGATGACATCCTCTGATATAGGCTTGGAGATTGTTTCGGTGAATGAAGAAATAGCTGATACATGCAATTGCCTACTTAAAAACAAAATGAGACTTAAAGGAGCTCTGATCTAGTAGATAAATGATTTGGGTTTTTGTTTGGAAATGCTATTATAATAATGAAGTATCTTTCTCTGCTTGAACCTATCTGTAGCACACTGTAATTAGCAAGGACAATCTTTTTTTATCAGACACGCCCTAAGTCATAATCATTGCACAGATTACAAATGCAAACCCACCCTAGTTGCTGAATACCTATATGTATTCTGCGTTCCTTATTGGCTTTGTTTACTTTCTGCAAATATCCTGCAATAATTCTATCAGCCTGCAAGTTCCCTATGTCACCTCAGTGGGCCTAAAACCAATGGTCCTCTTATCATTTGAAGGAAGGACAAATTACCTGTTGATACCCAAGAGGTGGCTAAGAAGATCATAGCTGCATGACATCTTATGTATTTTTGTATTTTTCAGTGTACTTAGTAATACTTGGCAGTCCTGTGGTCTACAGAAGAAAACTAAAAGTTCCTTCAGTTTGTTCTGACTCTGCTTAGGCTTCTGATGTTGTGGATTAACAGGATCAGGAAGAAGCAAACATCATGCAATGCCCGAAGCAGGGTATCTGCACAGATCTCCTATATGGATCTCATATCCCACACAATGATCAGTGATCCCTCTTTCTACAGGAATGATGCAGTGGCACCAGGAACTCGGCACGCAGCTTTAGGCTTTCCAGTACTGTGCACTGAGTCAACATGTAACTAAAGTGATTAAAGATCTGGACCAATTAATACAAAGAAAGTTAAACAGAAACCCTGATTCTGCTGTATACAGGCAGTTCTCTTTACATTAACAGATTAGGTCTCAAAGAGGGTGTAACTGTAATCACAACTTCAGAAGTATCATCCGCCATACATACAATTCCCATTAAAGTCTTTATAACAAATAACTCTCCTTAGGAGATGTGGAGGAAAATGATTCATCAGCTAAATCCACAACAGTTCATTCCAGGTGACTTTAAAGGCTTCTCACCAGAAATACCTGTACAAGCAAGTTCTTGTTAATGATTCATAACAGGTCATCCAAGCATAGTTCACTGCACTGAACCCTAGCCAGGGAATGGAAGTTATGACAGCACAGTACATGGGATTCAATGACAATATACAGTGAACCTTACGGGAAGTTCAAGTCTGTTCTTTGCTTACCTGTTTTAAAACACATGAAAACTGAAGTGAGAACTGGGTCCAGCTAATGAATAAGACAATTTGTATGGAAAAGTTCTCTTTCAAGAACTGTTGAATTGTGATTAAAAAATGAGTGATAGATTTTTTGTTAAATTTCTTTTTGTGGCTCTATGTTGCTTTATTTTCCTGAGAGTGCAGCGGTGGGTGCAAACGTCATGGTCTGCAAGAGGTGTTAAGAGAGCTTAGGGACAGATTCAGATAGCTAAGTGCAAGATGGAGATATTTTACATGAAATGGAGTCTGACAAACTAAAATACTTATGACTTCAAATACATGATATTGAAGGTTGATTGTTGCTGATACTTCTTTTCAGATAGCATAGTCCTGGAATGCTGAACTGTGAAAAAAATATCGGTGCTCTTCTTAGGGCAAGAGTATCTGAATGTGCCACCAGCACCAGTAATGAAGGTCTAACTGGCTAAATCAACCATTTTTTACCGTTCTGTTCATCTTGGAAATTCAAAAGCAGCTACCATTTCAGCATCAAAGCACTCTAAGTGCAAATTGTTTGTGAACTGCTGAAACAATTTGCAGATGAAATACAACAGTAGGTCGGCCTAAGTGACAGTTTTCACTTAACAAAATACACTTTGCTGCTGCAGCACACAGGAAGCTGAGATTGATAGCCATCTATTCCCACCATGAGTAAAACCACAAAAAAGGGGCCTCCTAGTACCATAATGAACTTCAAACGAAGTACCTCAAGTGGTCTCTGTAGATAAAGAAATACTGTAAAGCACTACTGACCTTCTGGGGACTGGTGGAAGAACAGAACTGTTATTAAATGTGGTCTATATAAAAGCAGAGTGAGACCTGTGCTGATACATACGCTTGCAACAATCAAATCCTGAACAGACTGACTGCCTCCTTCTGTTTTTTGAATGCTGATGGAAGTCTGGAAGAATCAGATCTTTATCTGATTTGTATCAGGAAACATTATTTGATATGCGAGGAGGACTTACAGCAGCTATCTTACAGTTACACCTTTCCTGTTGTTGTCAGTGCCATTATTTAAAGAGTCAGCAATAGTGACTAGCATTCAGCCACTGCCTAGATTTGACTTCTGTTAACAAAGGCATACCAGCTTACAAGTTGTGCCTTCAGCAGACAGTACTTTGTAAAACGTTCAGCAGCTGCAGTACCAGTTATTGATATAGCTACTTGGTATCTGCAACCCACACTCAGAATGTAATGGGTATGCCTATCGTCAGCTGCGTAACCGCACCTTCTGGAAGTGCTAAATGCTTATTGATTGAATAGACTGGAACATCTTTAATATTAGAGTATATAATGTAGCTGTCATAAATTCATGAAAAAAAATTACTAGCTTCAGATTTCCAAGAGTTTCCTATTATCCTGAAGAGTTCACATTTTTGCTGGAAATGATAATTATTGACTAACATACATTTCTTTTTGTGTGTTTTGGATGAAATATGTATAACAGAAGTCCCCAATCTTCTGATATTACAGTCCTATATTTTATTTTCCATAGATGCAGTTCTTGAAGGTAACAATGAAGGCAAAGTAAAATTCTGAACACAGAGTATTATTTCTGTATTACATTGACAATGGGCCAGCAAGGATTGGAGACCATTATATCTGACAAACATATTAGCCCTATCTTGACACTGACAGTCTTCCTATTTTTCCTGTGGCTTCGGTCTCCTAGGTTTTGGCTGGTTGAGGGAGAAGTCAAAATCAGAATAGTGGAACTGTAATAGCATTACAGAACAAAGGGTGCAGAATGCAACACAGAGGAAGTAACTCAGTGTTTGAAAGAAAGAGAAGTGAGAGTACAGAAGATATGATGACATCTTGTCTGAGGACACCTTTGGAAGTCACCAGCCATCACACTACTTACTCCACRTCACTGCAAATAGCAAAGACATGAAAAAATACACCCTGCAAAATTCAAGCAGCCACTATCGGTCACTTCTGTGAAATTGCTGTTATTTCATATGTTCACATGTGTTTGGATGGACCTCCTGGCTTGTCTGAGAAGTCACACTGACCAGGCTGCATATCATGTTCTCTAATTACATGCAATAACAGCAATAATCACTTTGAGTCTCCTCATCCCATTCCAAAAGCACTGGCTCAACTTGTGGAACTTTAAAAGTGAGTGAGTCCTGGTCCTGACAAGAAATAGTCATCACACCATGCCTCAACATCTCTCCAGTCAATAGAGGCTTGCATGGCTGCTCATTTGTAAGAACTCTTCTAGAACTACAGGAGAGATGGGTCCCAGGTTTACATTTTACTTTGGTAAATCCTCATCTCTAGATGACCTCTATTTTCATTTCTTACTGGCTGTCTCTTGGCAGGAAGACATGTTCAAAATATTACTCATGTATGCCTTATTTATTAGTTATTATTTACATATCAGGCATATAATAGTCTTAAGAATTGGATTTGAGGAGGTGGTAGTATCCCCAGCAGAGCCCAGAGTCAGTGTCTCACGGTCAACAGCTGAGCAGCTCCCACATCTGTCTTTGACCATCAGCGTTTTATCCAGCCCTTTAAACTACAAGCTGCATTTCTCTGAACTTTTTCTTGTCAGCAAAAACAAAAAAAAAAAAGAAGAAAAACGAAGTAGGGATTTGTGCTGATCCTGCATCACTATCATTGCCAGATTTCCTGTAAGAGCTCAAGAAGAGGAAACAAAATATGAAGGCGAAGTGAAAAAAACTTGTAGCATTTAAAAAATAAAGCTGCAGAACCTTCTCTCCAACACAGCTAACAGGCATTCAGAAGAAGAGACAGACCAGAAAACTAAATGCATAAGTGATCCCATGACTGCAGTAATGGTAATAATTAACAATAAATGCTTTTTAATTATATTCCCCTTTTTGCAAAAACTTCATGATGTCTTGCTTGTAAATGTTTTAAGTTAATGATACCATTTTTGTTGATTCTTTAACACAGACATGTGCCTGAGATAAGTTACAAAATACATAACTAAAGGATCATGAGAGATTTCAGGTATCTAGATAAATGCAGGACTTCATTCTCCATTGTTCAGGCAAATCATTATGCAGTCAGCGGCTCAGGCACTGAGGCTTACAGTGTGGATCATGCATGAGGCTGGTCTTAAGAACTTAAATGACAGAACAGAGAGAGGACGGGTGCTCTTTCAGTGGCACATGTGCTTTGGTAGCTGCTCCATCTGTGTGTCTGCAAAGGGAGTACTTAAGTTGCTATTATAATTGGCAGAGTTACAGTCAGTGTGCCACATAGGACAGGTATTCTTCCAAGGATGGACGATGCTCTTGATGGATGGAAGGCTGTGCTAGAAAGGAAAAAGTTCTTGAAGGAAAAGAATCTTCCCCTAGGTACTGGGAAGAATTATTGTTAGGTTGCCCAACTTTCCAACTTTTTGTTGCTCTTATTATTATCTTAATTGCATGTGGAACATTTCCCTGATTGTCTCCAGGTTCTGAAGTAAACTTTCATCTATAATTAACATTATATGAACCTATCCGTCAGACGTAATTTCTCCCAGCAATAATATAGTCCATAGGTCTATGATTTTCTAGGAAGATTACATGGCCTGAAAAAAGGAGTAATCTAAAATTATGTGTTAATGTTTCTGTATGTATAATACTTGGAACTGCAGCACTGATAGTGGGCTAGGTCAAAAGCTTTTCTGCTGGTTTAGCTTTAATCCTTTCCAGATTCTGTAGATTTCCATGCATTATTAAAGAGAGCTAGAAAAATCACATTTCATGTCCCGATGCACTGTGTTCACTGTTGCTTATCAAAAAACACAAAACAAAAACATTTTTGCAAATTGGGTTACAAAAGATTTGCTTGTGAAAATCGGGGTTATCTCTGAAGAGGTAATATCTACATATACAAAATCTTCATAAACAATGTGTATGATGTACATTATTTCTACTCATGATGTACAATGCATACCCATACAAAAATGGCATGTTATATATTTATTTTAACAATTAACACAGGTAACTTTTTAACAGAGGTTTTCTTTCAGAGGTTCCCCAAACAAGTACTGACATAGCCAAGGCCTGCTGAATTTATACTGGGAGCTGGACTAGATGATCTTTAAAGGACCCCTCCAACCCAAACCATTCTGTGATTCTATAGTTCTATGACTCTATATTCTGGGATAAAAGGAAAAAAATAGCAAAGTACTTAACACCTACTGTTATTTTAGCACTAAGCCACTATACAATTGTTTTAGGCATGCTTCTCATAATTCTGCAGAATCCAAATCACTGGTTTATGAAACTGATAAACACTAAGTTCTTAGATTTGCTGCTTCTTCCAGATATTTAAAATAATATAAAAGAAAATACTTGGATAAGAATGCTAGAATTCAACCACTCTCTCTTGCAGTGTTCACCAGACACTGATCTCCCTGATTTCACTAGTGAGCCGATCTTTGTGGGGTCATAAAAATATGAAACTTGCACACAGTAGATAAGATTTGGCATGGAGCCTGTAGAGCAGCAGATAATACTGAGTAGATACAAATGCACATCCTGTCCTAGCTATGCATTTCCTCTGAAAATATAAAGATAACAAAGGAACAAGCTGACATCTTTGTGTCACAGATGTAAGGTTTAAGGATTTTTAACATCAACTCACTGTTCAGCATGTTACAGTTTTCAAGCATTGCATTTTACAGTTACCACTACCGTTTTGACTTTCATTAACTCCTTATATTTCCCCCTCCCTCTTAAAATAGTAAAGAGATGAGGATTAACAGAACCGCTGTCAGAGGCACAACCCATATTTGTTTTTCTTTAAAATTTCATAAACAGTCACTGATATTGTTTCACTAGGCATACCTATCAAAGGGGCTCTACGGAAATGTTTTTCTCTTGCGAAATAGCACACATCTGGCTTGCTCCAGGCATGACCGTAAAGCCCTTTCACGCACAGAACAAGTCATTGTGCAACGGAGACATGCTGAGTCGTCTGATACAGAGAAGATTTCTTGCAAATGATTGATATCACTACAGGAATGAGCAGCTGATTTCATAAGACTTGTTTTAATAGAAGAGACCAGAAAAGACCACATTGTAGCTATCTGAATTCTGCACCTCCCTGGGTGAATCATTTGGTCCTGATGTGGGATGATATGTTGGGAGATCTGAGCGTGTACGAGTGCACTAGCAGCTTTCAAAACTATTTGAGGAGCCAGTCAGAACTCTCCAGCAAGCTGGGTGTAGGTCACAGGCTGCTAGGTGGATAGCCTTGTGCTAGGTAAACTGACGGTCCCTTCTGGCCTTTATTTATAATCTGAATCAACTGCTTTTGGAAAAGAGTTATCTACCTGATCCTGTGCATAAGCATGCCTTCTGAATTCTTTGTTTCACATCTGCAGTTTATTAATTCCTTCATTTCTTCAGACAGGAGGGGTTTTCTTTATTAAAGAAGGGAAATGTATGATTCACACTTTTCTATGATCAGGTTAGTATTCATTTTTGTCCGTTTGCTACTTCACAGCTCTCCCTGGGAGAGGCTACCAACACTCAGTCTGGCTGGATGTCCTCTGCCTTCTTCAACACTGCCATGAGAAGCCCAGAGCTGGGGGAGAACATCTGTGCTTCGGTATTATTCCCAAACTCGGCTGAATGTTGTGTCCAGAAGGCTTATCAGGTTATCGTAATGAATACAGATTTCTCCAGAGTGTCACTGAGGTGATTCTGGAAAAGGAAAAAAACAGAGAATTTTTAGCCATAGAAATGACTTATACAGTTTGAACTAGACATATGGATAAAGATCATTTGGATATTTGCTTATCATATTTTTCCTTGTGTAAATAAAATGCACTATAAACCAGGTTATTTAGAGACTTACAACTAAATTGTGTTGTTTTGTAACATAACTCATAACTAGAGGTAGTGATGGGAAACACCACACCCATCTCTAAGAGAGGATGAGAACCTGAAAAGTTGTAGCTCAGTCAGTCTAATTTTATATTTGAAAAGCTATTAGGAAAAGTTATGAACGATTCATTTAAAAGCTCCCATCTAACCTGACAGTACAATTAGAAGGGTGAAGCCATAGGAAAAAAAGTAAAGAAAGAAACACTATGGAAAATGCCATGGCAAAAAAAAGCAAATTGTCAGAAAAAAACATACATTAATGAAAAATTAGCAAACAACCAACCTTGTCTGGATAGGTAAAAGGTGCTGGAATGGAAATTTTTAATTCTTGTGTTGTATTTTGGCCCTATAGCAGTAACTTTAGCAATATTTCAATTTGAATTACAAGCTATTGGAGATACAGTTCTTCAACTAAAAATTAGATCTCTAATGGTTTAAAGTGAACCTTTATATTTTTTAAATGCAGGAGGCATCAACATTCCTAATGTACTGCTGTGTACCAGAAAACAAGAATAGGTGTGGCAGTCAACTCCTAGACTGAAAACAATTGTCTGAGCAGACTTACTAACAAGAACAATAGTATTGTTACATTAGCAAGGCCATTAAGCAATAACATGAGGAAATAAAAGGGACATAAATTTGACTTCAAACTTATTTATATTACATTACAAACCATCAATATTGATAAAACTTTCTTGTATTACTGTATTATAAAACACTGCACAGAGTCTTAGGAGTTTATGTATAAAGTGTATATAAAAATTAATTTGAACTTGACGGAATGTCTGTTATTTGTTTTGTTTGATGTTGCAGGATTTCTATGCTGAACGGCTGCCTTAACTTCATAGGCAGTGGAGGATGAACACGGCAAAAGTAATCAAGTAGATCTGGCACYAGGGAAAAGTGGTGGAGTTCATAATCAAGTTCATTCTCAGGAATTATGTGGGCAAGCTCCTAAGAACATACAGCCCTTCCATGCGGCGGCTATGTCTTTTGTCATGATTGGCATAGAGGCTGTCAAAGGGATGGTCATAGTGTCTGTTTTGACAAGTTAAATTATTATACTGGTTTATTTGGTGGATGAAAAGCTGGACATGAGCCAGCAATCTGCACTTGCAGCCCAGGCGGCCAACTGTACGCTGGGCTGCATCAAAAGAAGCGTGGCCAGCAGGTTGRGGGAGGTGATTCTGCCCCTCTGCTCTGTTCTGGTGAGACCCCACCTGCAGTATTGTGTCCAGCTCTGGAGCCCTCAGCACAAGAAAAACATGGACCTGTCAAAGCTGATCCAGAGGAGGGCCATGAAAATGATCAGGGGGCTGAAGCACCTCCCCTATGAGGACAGGCTGAGTGAGTTGGGGTTGTTCAGCCTGGAGAAGAGGCTTCGGGGAGACCTTATTGGGGCCTTTCAATACTTAACAGGGGCTTACAAGAAAGATGGGGACAGACTTTTCAGCAGGGCCTGTTGTGACAGGACAAGGGGGAATGGTTTTAAAGGAAAAGAGGGTAGATTTAGACTAGATGTAAGGAAGAAATTTTTTATGATGAGGGTGGTGAAACACTGGAACAGGTTGCCCAGAGAGGTGGTAGATGTCCCATCCCTGGAAACATTCAAGGTCAGGTTGGACGGGGCTCTGAGCAACCTGATCTAGTTGATGATGTCCCTGCCAACAGCAGGGGAGATGGACTAGATGACCTTCACAGGTCCCTTCAACCCAAACCATCCCGTGATTTGGGTGAATACGTTTTCATTCGGTGACAACACACCCTGGCTGACGAGGGCTGCCCCCAAAGACTCTGGTCTGGAAGAGAAACCCGCGTTTGCCGTTGCCAGCGGTCAGACGGGGCGGCAGGGCAGCGGGGCCGGCGGCAGGCAGTGCCGTTCACTCGCGGTCTCCTCCTCAAGCGCCGCCACCAAGCGTCCCAGCAGCTCCGGGGGAGCTGTCGGGTGCTGGGCCGTTTTCTTCTTCAGCTGTGGGGACTTGCAGCGAGAGGGGCAGCGCTGGGCGCCGCGGGGAGGAGCGGTAGCCTTGCCGGGCGGTATTTCGGTGCAGTCTTTGGGACACCGCTTCATGACACTGGCTTCGAGCACCGTTCGGCTTGAGTTCGGAAGGAAAACACCGCGGGGAGCGCGGCTGCGTGACGGAGGGAGCTGGTTCAGCGAGGCGAGCGGCGGAGAGTCTTGTGCGCTGTCGGTTCTCTGCGGAAACGCGTGAAGGCGCCGACTCGAGGCCTGGGGAAAGAGACCGTGTTTACTCTCATCTTAATGGTGGCTATAATCGCATTTTCCTTTCATCGTCAGAAGCCAGCCGTGCCCCGCCCAGCGGCGGCGGAGCCCCGGCCGCCTCCCCGCCCTCCGGCGGCCGCCAGCCGGCCGCGACGGCCGCTGGCCCAGCCAACGCTCCCGCCGGGCGGGGTG
>JASVER010000093.1:335102-399983 GCA_030449065.1 Oceanodroma leucorhoa
GAGCCGCGCCCCCCCGCCGCCTGCGCGGCTTGTCGTGTGAAAGGTGACCCTGCCGTCACTTCCTCCGTGCGGTGCAGGCCGGGAATGCGAGTCGCGATTGGCCGGCGCCCGCCCCGCTTTCCAGCGTGCTGGGGAGCAGGAAGCGGTAACGGCGGAGCGGGCGCGGCGGGACGAGGGGCGCCTCGCGGTGAGTACCTGGCGGAACCGCCTCCCCACCCCGCGGGGCGCCGCGCCGCCGGGGCGCGACCCGGCCGGGAATTGAAAAGGGATCGATTTAATGCGCGCTTTGATGACGTAATAAGGACTACGGAGGCGGCGGTGCTGCTAAGCGCACGGCTCGGGCCGCACCGGCCGGGTCCCCTCCTCGGGGGCGTCCCCGTGGGGTACTCGCGCCCGCCGGCGGTCGCCCGCGCCGCTCTCGGAGCGCCCGTGCCCGGCGGGCACTCGGCGCTGCCTAGGCCTTCCGCCTTCTCCCGCTCCTGGGACTCGGCGGGCGCTCATTGGCTCCTCCGCCTGGGGCGGGCTCTGCCGCCGCCTTACGATTGGCGAGGGTCGCGCTGACTGCCATCAGCGCCCGCCATTGGGCCTGCGGCTAGGGTGCGGGTGGCGGCGGCTGGCCACGGGGCGCGAGGGCTGAAGCCCGGGGGAGGCGCGCGCGGCCGCYGGGGGCTCGGCAGGGGCGGGGCCGCTGGGCGCTCGGCGGAGCCTCGGGGCGGCGGCCCCTGGCGGCCGCTGTGGGCGGCGGGAGGCCTCTCCGCGCCTCGGCAGTGCGGCCTGGGCCTGGGCCGCCTCAGCGGGAGCGAGGCCTTGCCTGTGGCTGCGAGGAGCGAGGCGCTGGCTCCCGTCCTTGCTCTGCGGTTGTTACTTTTGAGGAAAAACAGGCAGCGAAGCGCACAAGAAGTTCTCGCTTCTGTGTTACGTGGAAGCAACCGCTGCTGTTGTCCACCAAACACCCCTTTTCCCGAGATGGCTGCAGCGAGGTGGCGGTGGTTTGGCCCGTGCTTAGTCTGCTCCTTCGGGTCATCTGAACTGCCATAGCGCTGCTCTGCCTGCCAGCATTCGTGTGTGATCCATGTAGGCAAAGAAAACAAATGCCGAGTGCCTAAATTACAAGGGGTTCCTGTTGTAGTCCAGGAGGGTAGTAATAATAAGATGGCTTCATTGAGGTAGATTTATAAAAACAGATCTTCAAATCGTGTGCGTATCACATGAGATGCATCCAGTGTTAACAAGCTGGTAAGGTTAAGTCAGTAGTTGACTGGGTCTTCCAAGAAAATCCAGGTAAACAACTGAAGTAGTCCAGTTTCCATCACTCATCTGTGAGCCTACTCTTAAGGGGCAACTTGGATCACTTCTGTCTGCCTCCCCTGGCTTCTTGGTTTGCTCCAAGGACCGTACCTTTCACTTGTTCCTCCGAAGCAGTCATTCTCTTACTGAATATATGCTGCTCTGTTGGGCTTTTTTCTGCAGTGTCACTGAGTTTTTAAAATGAGAATACTCAATGAATGCTACAACTGCATTTAGGTACGCAATAAATTCAGAATTTTTACTAGTTCTGTGTTAATTCATGACAATAAACTATCATAAGCTGTATGTTTTCTCATTCGTGTTTTTTAGGTGTTCTGAGAAAGGCAGAAACCTTTTAAAATTTCTTAGATTTGGTAGGGGGGAGTTTGCTCTATTATTTTGAGGTGGTTTTTTTTTGTAAGATATCCCTACAAACACTCAATTTGGAAGCAAATTGCATTTGGGTGGGTGGAAATCATGAGAGTTGGTAAAAATTTTGTTTGTTGTAACTTACAAGGAATTATGCTTTTAACTGCTAGTCATCTGTCCTTTTATGATGTGTTAAAAATGGGCAAGAAGAATTAAACAGTGAAGTAAATGGCTGACAATTTCCCATATGAGACTTTATGTGGAATACCAGATGATGGAAGAAAGGCAGGAGCTGCTTGTCATCTGTCTCAAACCCATTGTTACGGAAGWGGTGAAGTGAATGCAGCAGCAGCATCCACTCCCTTCCACCTCACCTTCTGCCGTGCCCTCACAGGCCGGTCTCCTCTGTCCCCTTTAAGACCCTGACAGGTATTTCAGCATCTGCTTGGCACAGCAGTGATAGCAGGTAGAACTAGACTTCCATAAGCAGTTGCTTCTGCTCTTCYTTTTTCATGCTCTTGGCAAAATGACTTCTCGATGGGCCAGTTTTTCTGAGATGCAAGAAAGTGTGTTTTGTGGTGAAAATATGTTCTATGGTGAAGAATTTCCTTTGCTTGATGTTTGCTAGTCATAAGAAAATAACTTTGCTGTTATCATAACTGGGTAATTCTCCTCTCTACTTCTGTTGAACCTCATATACCCGTATATGTTTTTGTTAAAAGTGAGTTAGAATTTACACAGCTGCACAGGGGAGCTAGCAAGCATGGTGGCATCAGCTCAGCGTAAGGAACAGTTTTGGGCTCAGGACTTTCCAATTCCAGTCACACAAAAAAAATCTGCACCACAAGTCAAGGAGCACTTGCCCTCTAGTTTCTTCTAGAACTCTGAAGAAAACGGTTTCTTTGCCACACCAGAAATTTCCATCTCTATATTCAATGTTTGGTTTCATACTAGCTGCTCTCCTGACTTTCTTCCTTTTGTCCATACTAAATATAACAGTGTAGTGAACGGTATGTCTCAAATTCCTTTAAAACTCATTCAATGCTAATTGGAAACCACATGTTCTTCAAAGTGAGCTAGACTGTGAAAATAAGCAATGTTTCTGTGCTACTGTGACTTTGAAATGTCTTTGCTTTTTCTGCAGCATTCTCAGTGTGAGCCATGTGAATGTAGGAGTTGAAGATGAGTGCTGCTGCACAGATCTGAAGTAATTTTGCCTGGAGTTAGTTTGTAAAATGCTTTCATTGAAGCACTTGGACTCTCTCCCGAGGTTCTTTTGCATAAGAAGCAGACTAACGTCTGCGTCTCATCCACAGGCACAGAGTTTTGCTAAACCTCTTCAGGTTTGAGAACCTCTGCAACTCCCACCCCCAGCTATGTTTATTGTATAAGTAAGGGAGGAAGGGCCATCAGATTACAAGCATATGTGTCTTTCAAAAGATTGGCAAAGAATATTTCACCTTGCAGGGGGAGAAGTATAAGTAGTCTGGGTGAATAAGGCGCTCTTTGCTCTTAGGTGTGACAGGACATTAAGTCCCTGGCAACTCCTGTGTACTCAGAAGCTGGAAAGTGCTGCTTTATTACATCCTTATTTAAAGGAACTAAACATCTTGTGTTCACTAGGTGCAAAATGTGACTTAAATATGAAAATTTTAAGAACTGTTCTTCCACCAAGTGGATTGGTGGAATTGTGAGAAGTAACTGTATAAAGATTCTGACATTATGCTGCTGAGGTGTTGTTGAATAGTTAGCTGTGGAGGTGTTACATCCCTGCAGTATTTGCTTTGAGGGAGGTGGGTCCCTGCGGAATCTGTAGAATAAAGAAACAGGCTTACCCACTTTGACTGTTTTTTCATGTATATAAATAGGGCAATATTCCACACCATTAACCCTGCCATTTCCTACCTGTSAGCTAAAATCAGGTAACCTGTTATCAGGACAGTTTGGTGTTTCTATTGGTTTTGTAGCCCCTGAAAAGTGCTAGTTAGTTCATGTTTGTATACTAACCTGGCTGTGCATAGCACTTACTGAGTGATGCAGTATTCTTACTCCCATACCACGTCTCTTGCAGACTAGTCCTTTTGCCATGGAAGCAGAAGAAACGATGGAGTGTATCCAGGAATTCCCTGAACACTATAAAGTTATTTTGGATAGACTGAACGAACAACGTGAGCAGGACCAGTTTACAGATATCACTCTGATTGTCGATGGTACGTACAGGCCTGAGAAACAGTTTGTATACAGAGAATTCTGAAACCTGTGGTGGGAAGCTCTTGGGTTTGTCACAGGTCAGCTGTCAAACTGAGCTGCTAACAAATTCTTGGTTTTGTACCGGCGTGCAAGTTGCTTGTGGAGTTTTGTCTAAAATCTTGGGGTGAACAGAGTCTCCAGCAGTGATTAATAATTTTGCTTCTGCTTTTCCAAACAAGGGGCTACATATTTTCAGATAGAAGCCCACTTTGAAACTGCAGTGCTATGTTTAACATGTTGTCTAAGGATTTCCAAAATGTTAAAATATTTTTCCCTAACTTGAGCTGACTGTTTGCATGCGGAGAACTTGTACAAATATTGTGTGGTTAAAAAAAAAAAAAAAAAAAAAAAAAAAAAAAAAAAAAAAAAAAAAAAAAAAAAAAAAACACCAAAACTACCTTGAAATAAGATTTACTTCTTCCTTCTCTGGTATCTGCCTACTATTTTAATATGTAGTTAAAATAGGGAAGAAGCACTCACTTTTCTTTTTATATGTATTCTAAGGACATAAGTATTATATTAAAAGGATGTCGGAGATATACGTGCTTATTATCTCCTTAGAAAAGATGGTGTCTGATAGATCACCTAAGATTGCTTCTTATCCCAAACATGTCTTAGAACAGGTGAGGGCTTCAAGGAAGATAGGCAGTGTCCATTAGGACAGACATAGCTAAAGGAGTACCACCTGATCTTTAAAAGGATACCMAGAACTTACTTGAAGGAAAAGGGTCCTACAGACCCCAGATTCAAAAAAAGTAAGCAAATGAAGAAAATATTACTCTTCAGGAATTGCTGTAGTTTCTCTGACAGTGCTTGCACAAAACTTATCCTGAATGTTTGTTCCTGCTCTGGTATTACCAAATCCACGTGTTGAGCTCAAAGCTGGTTTTATGTGCAGCTGTGTAGTTCTAATCCATGTTGCTTCTCTTATCTCTGTCCCATGGAGCCTTATGAATGTTAATGCCTGTGCCAGGGAGAAGGCAACACAGTGATGGGGATTACACCGTCTGGAAAACAGGAAGAACAGAGCATAACCGCTTCTGTTCTGCAGCGGTGTTTATGCTGGCAGAAGTGATGATAAAATACATCAGTCTGTAAGAGCAATAAAAAACAAGGACAACTTGGATAAAACCTGAGAGCTGAGCCCAAGATGTACAGGAAAAAGTTTACATAGGAATTTCCTGTAACTTACATATCTGAAGAGAGAATCACTGGAGTGAGTGGGTCCTCCAGCTGATTGAGTTGCAGAGCTTCTGCAAGGTCAGTGATGTCAGCAAGGGTCTGTATGAGATGGGACAGGCTAGCTGCAGTAGTATCCCATATTACAAGGGGACATACAAAGTGACTATATGCTGCTGGAGTAGATTTGTGGACTGGGTGGTCTCTTTTCTGCATCTACACTTATTCTGCACTATGAGTGAGGAAGGTGTTACCCTAATCCAAAATTCCTGTCTCTCTTTGTAGGCCACCATTTCAAAGCTCATAAGGCTGTTCTTGCTGCCTGTAGCCAGTTCTTCTACAAATTCTTCCAAGATTTCACTCAGGAGCCCTTGGTGGAGATTGAAGGTAATCTGATTTGTGCAAATAAAAACCTTCAGAGTTGTATGCCTGAGCTGGAAATTAATGTAATGTCCTTGGTACAGGCTTCCGTACATGCTTGGTCACATCAATTAGCTTTCTAGATCTCAGATCTTGAGTTGTTCTTAGGCAGCTACCACCACTGGAAGAAAAATACCCCTGAAGAAAAATTAAAAATAAAAAGAACAGTCTTGAATTAAACCTTTTGGAAGGGAAAGTGTGAGGCTCTGGGATGTTTTTTTCCTTTTTTTGTTTTATTCCCCCCAATACATGGCTAATGAAGGTCAGGCAGACTGTGTATCTTTCTAGGACTAGCAATGTGACATATAATCTTTTGCCTGACAACAGCCATTCTGGTCAGATGAAAAAGGCTGCCAGTGATGGCCAGTGAGAGATCCCTTGGCTGGCATGCAAGAACAGGATAGACATGGAGCAATACTTGCCTGGTAGGCAGGGAGCAAATTCCTGGAGCAAAATTTCAGCCGCAGGTAACTTGCTGCTCAGAGGTCTCTTGAGAGAGAGATTGTATTTTTGTGTTTAAATCTATACTTTTTATTATTCAAACAGCTTTTTGTCCATCTTGTCCTTCCTTTTATCTTTGTCATGGCATAACTCTCTAGTTGCTCCAGATTCACATGTTTCTATAGTAGACTCTATTCCAACATGAGCCTTTTAAGGGTGTCATCTTTATGAAACTGGCAGCTACAGTACTGTGAGCAAAATGGTCAGCAGGCAAGTGTGCAAGATTCATCAGATGGATGAGACTGAGGAATTGCTAAAAGAAACTTGTTTTTCTTGCCTGTATACAGGTGTAAGTAACATGGCATTTCGTCACCTAATTGAGTTCACCTATACAGCAAAACTAATGGTCCAAGGTGAGGAAGAAGCAAATGATGTTTGGAAAGCAGCTGAGTATCTGCAGATGTTAGAGGCGATCAAAGCACTTGAAATCAGGTAAGCACATAGGCCTCTTTTTCTTCCCAACACTGAAATGTAGAGTCACAAGAATCCTTTTACAAGAGCTGACTGCCAGTGTTTTGCAGTGCAGTTCTTTACCGTGGAACCTCCTAAACTTGTGTGGGACCATATACTCTTCTACTATAAGATATGGGTCAGAATTATACAGGCTAAAAAATGACTGTCACATTCTTTGGGCTGGAACTCGATGACAAGTGACATGGCTGGTAARTGTTGCAGACATTGTAGGGCTGTGACTTTGTGGTAACTAATGCCAGGTCTCTGTGCTATCTGGCTGCCGACACTTGAGTGACAGCTGGATATACAGTGACAATGTGCCTCAGGTAATTAGACCACATCAACAAGCTTGTGCTGATACTTTGATTTCATGCAGCTTTCAGCTATTTCTGAGAGAATAAGCAGTGATCTTAAAACTTCTTGCTGCAAAATTAACCTCTCAAACGTGTTGAATGAACGTAACTGTTATAATCAGTTTTATATGGGATCAATACTTAATCAAATGTGGCTGTGGCACCTTTTATCCAGTACCAGGAACTGTACTCCATCACCAAACTCCAACGTGAGAAACGCAGGTGCCAGTCCCATCATGCTGTTTTACTTCCCCTTCCTTCCCTTTCACAAAGTGCTGTCACGTTCTCATTCCTTCTGCATGCTACACTGTTCCGCTGGCGTGAAGCAGAGGGAGGGGCAATAAATGCTCCCAGCATTACAGTTATTCTTGCTTTCTCTTCTAGACCTGCTGAAAGTTCTTTGCATTCAGGCTAACGAAAGACTTTTGCTTCCTTTTTATTTCCCCACAGACACATTAGCCAAGGAGAGTGACATTGGCCCCAAGTTCCTCTAGCAGCCAGCTAACATTTTGTTTAAAAAAAAAAAAAAACAAACCTCCATGACATGATACACTGGAAACTTGGTTTTCAACATCAGCATTTATTTCCAAATTAACTTATTCTGTGCTTATTCTGTGGATCAGCAGTAGAGTTGAATAAGTGTGTAACTGTTTTTTTAATAGGAAAGATATGGGATTGTGCATTTCTAGTCCTACCCTCCAGTCCCACAAACACCCTTTTTTAGACATGATTAATATTAAGCATGGTACCACCAAAAGAATTCTTTTTTTCTTTTTTTATTATTCAGGAAGAAAAGCAGACTATAGCTGTCTGCTTGAGGAATTTGGAAGAAACTTGAAACTGAAAAAGTATGTTCTAATCAGTGTACACAGGTAGAGCTGTTGAACCAGGATTCAGATCCATCCATCAAGCTAAACTGTCCAGCCTGCAACTATTTCCCACTATTGTATAATGTTATGCAGTTTGTTGGTTATGCATCACTCATAAATGCTCTAATTCTTATATTACAAGGAAACAAATGTTTTGCTTAACGAACACACGTGCAAGCCAGTCTCTTCTTAGAGTTATTTCCATTGTTCACAGATCTTGAAAAGTTTTTTGTGGGGGTTTGGTTGGTTTGTTTTAGGGTTTCTTTGGTTAGAAAGACAAACTTGAGTACCACTGTCAGTCTTTGTTTTCTCCTCCACAGTAAGAGGGGGAAGAATTGCAATACAGTGTCTCAGTCAGAGCTTTGACTGAAAGGCTTCAGACACTGTAAGTGATGTAGAGATGATTATAGAACTAACTATTTGTATAATGCATTGAAGAGTTGCAGATCGCATAATCTAGACTACAAAGAAAACAACCAGCTGTTATTCCTTCAAGTGCAGTTGTGTTGTATGTATGTATCCCCATTCAAAGTTTCACACAATGTGGTCAAGGACGGTAGTCTTGTCTTTGCTGAGCAGATTATWTTTTTGGTACATGGTCCTGAAGCTCCTTGCAGTAATGTGCAAAGTAACTGTCACCTTCTAGACATCAGAAATCCAGGCTAGATGAAACTGTAACTTTAACTGCTCTGTCTTCCTGTGTCTGAATAGAGTAAGGTGCAATTTAATAAGCTGTATCCTGCATTAGATCGTTAGCTGCACGTCTCTGACATATGACTTACAGATACTGGGCAAAGCCTTATGTCTCCTATTACTAGAAGACGTGAAGGTGGTAGGAAGTAGATTACATGAAAGGATTCATCAGGCTGCAAGGGAAGGTAAAAGCACAGCTTACTCCTGTCAGTCTGATTTGAGGGGAATATAGCCACTGATTTTCAAAACTAATAATGAGTAGTAAAACCTCCAGCACATAAGTGCTGCAGATGATCTTGAGGGTGTGACTTGAAAGCATTGGCCCACTCAGCTCTGTGTTTGAGAAGGCATACTATCCCTGACATCTTGGAGGAAGGGGGTTGTGTGTGTATGATGCAGGGAGAACAGGAACAGAGCTGTGGGTTGTGTTTAAGCCCAGAAAGTTAAACTAGAACTCTTTCCACATCCCAGTGGCTTTTATTTTTACCTCAGCTGTTAGCTGTGTGCTTTCCTGAAGCACGAGATGTTATAGTCATTGTGTGAAGTCACAGCTGTACTGTTTTCTAACAAGCGGTAAGCACTGCAGGCAATTGTACACACTCCAGACCTTAAGAGGTGAATAGCGTAGGAAGGACGCTATCTTATTTCTGAGTAGGCAGGCCAAAGAACTCCTTCCTTCGGGGAAGTTTTCTTTCCAAGTACAGAATTTCAAAAGTTTCTTCGATAAACCTATGTCATTAGGTTAACTGGCCTTTCTTCTTGATAGGTGCTTTGTATCGTTCAAGCAGAGCTATTTAAAACACTTCAGTAGCCTTATGTCAAAGGCTCTGCAGCTTTTACTATGTTATTTTACAGCTCAAAGGGGTATCAATTAAGGACAAATTAGCTTCCGACATGCACACAGATTATGTGGTCATTCATCATTCAGCGTCTTTGAGAAACAGCTAGAGAGTGTTGGATGCAGAAGCTCAGTATTAGGCAGGAATTGTTATGTCAGTGCTTATGGATCATAACCATGTTTATGCAAATACTTTACAGGAACAAAGAAAATTCATCACCCTTAGAATCAAGTCAAGCACAAAGTAAAAATAAACCAAAAAAGAGGAAGATAGCTGAAACCTCTAATGTTATCACAGAAACACTGCCATCTGCAGAATCAGAGCCTGTTGAAATTGAGGTTGAGATTGCTGAAGGGACGATTGAAGTGGAAGATGACAGCATTGAAACACTTGAAGAAGTAGCTTCTGCAGAGCAATCCATAAAGTACATACAGACAACGGGTACATCAGATGAATCTGCTTTGGCTCTTTTGGCAGATATCACCAGCAAGTATCGCCAGGGAGAGAGAAAATGCCAGATCCAAGAAGGTGATAGTGCAACTGATTCCTCGTGCAAACAGGTAGAAGGTATTGAAATTGTGGAACTTCAGCTGTCACACGTGAACAATTTATTCCACTGTGAGAAATGTAACCGTTCGTTTAAATTGTTTTACCATTTTAAGGAACACATGAAAACACACTCTACTGAGAGTTACAAGTGTGACATATGCAATAAAAGGTACCTACGAGAGAGTGCTCTGAAACAGCACCTCACCTGTTACCACCTTGATGAAGGTGGTGCCAGCAAGAAGCAAAGACCTGGCAAAAAAATACATATTTGCCAGTACTGTGATAAGCAGTTTGACCACTTTGGACATTTTAAAGAGCACCTCCGGAAGCACACAGGTAAGAGTACTGCTATAGTCCTGTCCTTGTGGCCTTGGCTCTAGCATTTTGGGGTTTTGCATGTTTTGAGGAAATAGAGAATATGCTGAAAAGAACACAGGAGTCCTGAGTGCTAGAAATACTTGACTTCTAGTTACAACTAAAATGCTAGTTTGTCTTTTTGTTTGTTCTTTTGTTTTGCTTTTCATTGTTGTAAACTTTTGAGGGATTGAGGTGGTTACAAATAGACACCTAAAACCAGAAAGCACTAATGAAGTTTCTCTCTCAAGTCTATTAAATCTTAAAGACTCTTTCAAAATCATTTCTTAAGGCATGTTTCCTTCTTCAAAAGTACCAAACTGAGGAGCTATTTTTATTTTCACAATTCTACTAGTAGAGGTTTCTGTTGAAATATGATCTGAACTGTGAACCTTCCCAGTGGAATACAGTTTAGAGGGTTTCTTTATCTAACAGAACTTCTGAGCAAATGCCTATTAATGCATTAGGCATCAAATACCCTCTAACAATTCTCTCTTGTACCATCTTGTTTGGAAAGTTTCACCCTTGCTCTTGACATCTCATCTATGATTTGATTTTTCTTTGTTAATTAACACAGCAAAACATTTCCAGTAACTATAGTACACTTTTTTCACTGTGAAATCTGCCTTTTTGGAATCTGAATAGCGTCTTTTGAGTACAAAATGACTTGTGCTCCTTCTTTCTTCTTCATAATATGGGAGGTTAAGATGCTACTTCTTCATCTCACTGAAAAGTTTACTATCTGAACAGGTACTGAGCATTATACAGATAACACTGAATGTAATATATATGTGGTCCTGATCTTCCAGATGTTTTTGTTTAATATGTCAGTCATGAGCCATCAGTAAGAATTAAATGGAGGATAGCAGCCCTATTTCTTTCGCAGCTTCTTATTGTTGTTAAAGCTTTTTAATTCAAATTTCTTTGTATCTGTGTATGGGACTGCTAAGTATTGATATATGACACTGTGTCCAGTCTATTCCCAATAGCCCCTTAAAAGTTCCATTTATAAACAGTCTTTGGCAAATCCTTATCCCCTATGAAGCAGGAAGTGTTTCTCCATTATAAGCAATCCAATTACAAGCTATGTAACAGAAGTCTTTTCAGAGAAAAGTTTGTGGCAGATTAACAGAGTAACCCAAATATTACAATATGTTGGCTGCTGTTGTGACGAAGGATTTTGGGGACAAAGCAGCTTAGCACATCACAGGAGGTACAGAGTACCTTCTAAATATATATTGATACAAGCGTATCGCATGGAATCTAATTACTTCCCATTTAGCATTTTCAAAAGCCCTGCGCTTAAAATCAAAACAGATACTACCATTTAACTGTTGTCTCCTAATGTCAGTGGAAAAACTTCCATTCAGCCAAAGGCTTTCTAAGTTCTGAATTCCATATAGCACTGGTTGAATGCTAAAATGAAATTAAAAGGCCTGGGAGACAATGTCCTACAAAGTATTTGATCCTGTTGCTGCTTAATCGCAACAGCAGCAATAACACGAAAATAGCAATTGGGGCAGAAATAGACACCTTGTATCCATGTTGGTAATTCTTTTTGATGTAGAAATTTGACATACCAATGGCTATTATCTTTGTCTCAGGAAAAGAAAGGAAGGAAATCCATGGAGTTTCTTTCTCACTCATGCGTACAGTGCCTTAAGCAGCTTATGAGCCTCTGGAAAAATACCTCAAAAATGTCTTGCATGTCATGTAACTCTGAAAGTATTAACAAAGTCATCTCCAGAACTTATAAAAAGGGGGGGGGTTTGGTCTGATCTAATTTATTATCTTTTTCCCCTTTATGAGAATGGCTGAGATTTCACTTGCCAATCGTAAGAAACGCACGGAACAGAAATTCTGCAAGGCTGCACTTAAGTAATGCATAACTCTAATTTGTCTTACACAAGAAGAGCAATTTCCTCATACAGAAATCAGTGTTGGAATGAAGCTACTGCTGTCAATATGCTGGTCTAATCCTGATATTTTGCGAAGTTTGTATTACCTAGCAGAAGGGGACACTGAACAGATTTGATTCCCTCTGATTTTGCTGGAAATTTTGACTGCTGAATATTTCTCAAAGTTAGGCCTTCTTGGTTATTTTTTTTTCTTTTTTTCCTTTTATGGAGAGTGTGTGTGTGCTCACATGAGTGAAGGTGGAAGTGAAGGAGTCATGATGTGCTCCAAGCAGCTAAATTAATCTGCCCTTGTCTGAAAACCCTGTAACTGAAGTAATTTGTATACAAACTTCTTAGGAAAAATTAATCAAGGTCTTTGCCATTCTTGGTTAATCTAAAATATGTTTTACAGGAAGTGTACATTGAACTGCAAATAACATTTTCCATAGGAGTGAATAAATGGACTCTATTTACGTACCTTGAATAAATGATCCCAAGAAGTTCATTTGATAAACGCCTGCCTTTGGTGGGTTTGTGGAAAAAAAATAATAGCTAGGCTTACTATTTCTCTCTAAACCCAATCTCAATAATGGTATGGTAGCTTTATGGTTATGATTGAATTCCCTGGTATTTCTTAGATATTAGGCAAAAAAAAGTCACTGTGGTGGTTGTTACGATTTTTTGGGTTAAAAAATATTTATTTGGGGCAGTCTCCTTCCTGTGACTGTTAGATTATAAAGGACCAGCACAATACTGGACTATTGCTGGTCAGAATTTCTGTCCTGTGAGTTACTTATGATTGGCAAGTGAAATCGCATCCATTCTCATAAAGGGAGAAAAAGATAATCATTAGATCAGGCCAGAAACTTCCCTCTTCCTAAAAATCTCACTTAGATGAGAGTAAACTCATAGCTGGATGGCATGTGGCGGGGGAGAAGCAAATTGTCACCTTTACCAGAGGAGCTTAGCCCCCAGCTAGCCAGTGTGTTTCTCAGAGAAGAAAGAGGAGAGAAGGCAGCTGGCACGCGCTCTGTGTTTTCCACCACTGCTGTGACTGGTGCAGCCCAGGTCACAGCGTTGATCTGCCCTGTGCAAGAAGTCACACAATGTCTTTTGGCCTTTGGATATTGCCACCATTTTCTTTGAATTGTCGCTTTCAGACACTTTTAGCTGAATATGTTGGAGATTACTGAAGAAATTGAGTAAGAATAGAATAAATGTGTCCCTGACTGGTGCCTTGCTCCAAGTAACTATTTAAATGTGACCAGATCACAGGGCAGGTGAAGGTCTGTGGTGTGAGTTTTGCTCTTACTATCCGTTGATTGCTTGGGCAAAGTCCATGATTTTTGACCCGCAAGACTGATGGCAGTTCAGCATCCTCTGCATTACCTGTACAACAGTCTCCAAAAACAGTAGCATTTTGTAACCATTAAGGGGAATGTTGCCACCATTTAACATTTTTCTGTAGCCTTTAGGTGTATAAGTGAGAATTATAGGCTACTTGTACATTTCTTTTGAAAAGCTAATTAGGAACTTCTGAATATCTTTATTTCTGAAAATACAGGTTTATTGGCTTTCCATCTCAATAGTCAATAACTACTGCTTTCAGAATAATTTCTGAAAATGCAGGCTTTTAAACTAGCTAGAATAGATTCTTGTTATTCACTGAAATGTCTCAGCCTCCTTTTGAGTTCATTAAGCTGTTTGTTTCAGTAGTGATGTTGGTGTCAGTACCTCCGCAGATTAATTACCAGACTTTCAGAAGAAACACACTGTTCCTAGTTTTTTTTGTACTTTAATTTCCTTGAATTTCACTGTGTTTGTGCATGATGAAATTAGTAAACAGAGACACCAGTTGTTCTTTGTTACTAGTTGATGACAGTAATAGCAGTATACTACTTTGGATGAAAAAGAGAAAACGACCTGTGTTCAGCTTTCCCTGCTGTTGTCCTTAGCTGACTTCTGTGTTTGGCCAAAGCGAAAGGAATTTTTATCTTGCTTGTGCTCATTTATGTCCCTCTGTGCTTTCTCTTCACAGTATTGGGGGGGGGTTGGGGGTTGGTGTGGAGAAGTGGTGTTGTTTGTTTGTTTTAATACTGATGCATTGTTATTTCGTGGTCGTTCCATGCCAACTTCTTTTCCTGCAGCTCCGTTTCAGCTCTCAAGCATAAGCTGTTATTGTTCTTGAAAATAAAACTTTGTATTATTTAAGTGCTTCCTTCTTTAATGTATCACTTTGTATATTTACTAATGTTGATTCTTTAATTATAAATATTATCAGATGAAAAGAGAGAAATAGCTGCTATTTCTTTAAGATATTTCATCAGAATAGTTATGTAATTTCCATAAAAACCTAAATGTACCTTAAATGGCACTGATAATTGTTAGATTGTTTTTTTCTAAATCAGAGTTATGACTCCACATTAGGTTTTTGCCCTTTTATTTACATAAATAAAGTTTACATAGAATGTCTTTCTCTTCTTCTGTAGAATAATCCAGTTGGCCACGTCTCTACAGCATATTTATCAACCTACACAAAAGGGAGAGAGGGGACAAAGAGAGAGCTGACAAAAAACTGGGTGGTTTTATATGCTTACAAATCCCTGTATCTGTCTTAACAGGTGAAAAACCATTTGAATGTCCAAACTGCCATGAACGTTTTGCTAGGAATAGCACACTCAAATGTCACCTGACGGCCTGTCAGTCTGGAGCTGGAGCTAAAAAGGGAAGAAAGAAGCTGTACGAATGTCAGGTGGGTAATGGAAGTAGCAGAGTGTGAGGCCAGATACCTCCTTCCTGTGCTGAGGGAGTGTGGGAGTACTGAGCAGGAAAGGCAACAAGAGTGGGCTTATGTCTCCAAGAGCTACTTTTAGTAAAATAAATACAAGGATTGCATTCAACAACAACATGCAGATAAATTCTGATATCTAAGTAGTTCCATTTAAAATATGGAATTACTGATATGGAGCCTCATAGTACTTATAACCAGAGGGATTCTTATGGGTAGATAAGTGTTCATCTGCATTTTACTGATCTTTCTGCTTCCTTTTCAAGGTTCTTGAAGCACTGACCTAGGCCTTTCCCGCTTGTGAGCATGCTTCACTAAAGTCCAAAATACAAAGTACTATTTTATTTCCTATTTTATTATTCTTCTGTTTGATACCCAATATATTGACTTTGTCTGGAAAGTCATCCACTTACGATGACAATCTGCAATGTCTTTTAAGCAAATATAAATGCTGTAGATGGATAGCTAGGGTACTTGGGATCGCGGAGGCTCGCAAAATCAAATTAGGCAGATGATAGAAAAAATAAGGTTTATTTAAACCAAAATTGTTTAGCAGAAAACTAACTAGAAATGAAGCTCAACAAAATTGTTCAATACTCCAACACCACCAGTAAACCACAGATTCAGGATGGTGTACAAGGAACTAATACTGCACGGCCAGCTTTTAGAAATGAGGATCCAAAATGTGTGCACACTCACTCACCTGTAAGATGAGGGCTCTCAACCTCGAAGAGTTTCCTTGGGCGGTGTCCCAACCCAAGGGGAGAGTCCCCGACTGCAGACCCGCTGCCCCGAGGCAGACCAACTCAACTTGCCCTCTGGCGGGACTCCGTTTATACCCTAGTTGAATCTGACCTGTGGTCAGTTCTAATTGGCTGAAGGCCATAACTTTCTTATTCCTTGTCCAAGGTGTGTATGTGACCCAAAGTGTGTACATGACGTTCAGGACTTGCCACCTTTGTAGAATCATAGAATCATTACGGTTGGAAAAGACCTCTAAGATCATCGAGTCCAACTGTCAACCCAGGACCCATGCCCACTAAACTATGTCCCGAAGCGCCACATCTACACGTTTTTTGAACGCCTCCAGTGTTGGTGACTCCACCACTTCCCTGGGCAGCCTGTTCCAATGCTTGACTACCCTTTCGGTGAAGAATTTTTTCCTAATATCCAATCTAAACCTCCCCTGGCGCAACTTGAGGCCATTTCCTCTCGTCCTATCGCTTGTTACTTGGGAGAAGAGACCARCACCCGCCTYTCTACAGCCTCCTTTCAGGTAGTTGTAGAGAGCGATAAGGTCTCCCCTCAGCCTCCTCTTCTCCAGGCTAAACAACCCCAGCTCCCTCAGCCGCTCCTCATAAGACCTGTTCTCCAGACCCTTCACCAGCCTCGTCGCCCKTCTCTGGACACACTCCAGCACCTCAATCTCCTTCTTGTAGTGAGGGGCCCAAAACTGAACACAGTATTTGAGGTGCGGCCTCACCAGTGCCGAGTACAGGGGCATGATCACCTCCCTACTCCTGCTGGCCACACTATTCCTGATACAGGCCAGGATGCCGTTGGCCTTCTTGGCCACCTGGGCACACTGCCGGCTCATGTTCAGCCGGCTATCGACCAGCACCCCCAGGTCCTTTTCCGCTGGGCAGCTTTCCAGCCACTCTTCCCCAAGCACCTTAAAGGTGCGAAAGTAAGGGTGCAAAAAGTAAGGATGCTGCAGTCCTGATGCCCCTGGCCTCTCGTGCCACACTTGGTCACTATGTGTAACTGACACTTGAAAAGCTCTTCAGACTAATCTTACGTAGCTATTAAAAGCGGATTCTGAAAAGCTAGAAAATACAAGAGCTGAGGTTGGTTGTAACATTTTTACTTGCCATTTTGCTGCCCCACTGCTATGACAGTCTCAAATAAGAACACACTTCTCGCTCTTTCTGTTTCTCGCGCTCTTGTGCTCATTTGCTCTCTCTYGCCTGTTCGCACTCTCTCCCCTTTTCGTTCTCCCCCCCTTCCTCCTCCCCTTCCTCCCCTCCCCTCCCATTCCCCCCTTTGTTGTGTAGTAAAGAAAACTGTTGGATGTTGGCTTTATTTGTTCCAAAAGAGAGAGTGATCTTATTCACAGAAAGCATTGAATACTGCAGGAGATGAATTAACTTTGTGTTGCTAATCAAATCATTTAATCAGAAGTTTCACTGATACTGTTGCATCATTTAGTTGTTATGCTAGTCTGAAGTTAATTCTTGGGAACATACCTTTGTATTAAAGATAAGTTTCTTCTAAATGTGAGAATTACTGTATAACACAAAGTTGTACCTAATAGCTTCATTGAACATACTGTTTTGTCTTTGTGACCCTTCGGTCTAATCGCTTTGTGTCATAGCTTTCTCTTTCTAAATTGATACCACATCCTCTCACAGATGTTGTTGATTAGTTTCTTCAGCCTGTGGAAACTACAGCAGTTCTTGGATAAATTTTTCTTTAATTTTTCTCTCTTTAGAACTAAATTTGAATAGTGTTCAATAAATAAATCGTGGCTTACTGAACAAAGAGGAGAAAACAAAATTGTGCTTCCCTGATGAGCACTTTTGGTACTCTTCAGTGTATGCCTTGAGTATTGAATTAGGCTCCATGTAGCAAGAACACTAATTATGTGCTTGGGTATTACCGGTA
This sequence comes from Oceanodroma leucorhoa, assembly GCA_030449065.1. Taxonomy (NCBI): domain Eukaryota; kingdom Metazoa; phylum Chordata; class Aves; order Procellariiformes; genus Oceanodroma; species Oceanodroma leucorhoa. Next base: position 352,569 of record JASVER010000093.1, read on the forward strand.
GTCATTACCTTTAGGTATGACTAAGTAATTTTGAGTGCTTATCTATAAGGTTAGTATTTTAAGAAGTGTATGTGCAACTTCTTTCTAAAGCATGAGCCTGGGGGAAAAAAGCATGGCACTAGCATAACAAACCTGTTTTAAGAGACTTCAACGGCAAAATGGAGATATTTAGCTCCATTATACAGACCTGTTCTTGAGTTAATCCCTGTCAGATACTCCATCATCCTTCTGTGCTGAAGATTATGAGGAGATGGAACATTCTGTTTCAAAACTGTTTGCCAGCAGTGAAGGGCTGTTGAAATGTGTGTTCTTTGCTGCTTTCTGCAGCCAAGAATACTTGCATGGACAAAGACTCCTTCCTGACCCTGTTCCTTTACTCCAAGCGTGACTCTACCCTACTCTTCCCTCTCTTCTACCCTGATGTCTTACTCATTTCTGCAGTCTCTGTGTGTTGTTTTTAGGCTACTTACCTCAGTGCCAGCTGAAGGGAAGGAAGTGTGCTCATGTGCTTTGTGAAAATAGTGTGTCTGCAGTTGAGGCAGTACTTTTAGCTGGAAGAGGATTAGAGGGATGGAGTTTTAAGAGAGTTTTATCTGCTGAAATCACTGAAGTGTTTTTTTGAAATGGTAAAATGGGAGAGTTCAGTCTAGCCAGTTAAACCTCATGATGCCATGAGCAAATGAAAGCTGATAAGGAAAAGCTGGCTCGTGGTACTGCATCTAGAACTTCAGTAAAAGGACAGTTTGTATTACACTTTCATTATACAATGTTATTACACAAACAGCTTTCCACCCAAAACTCTAGCACCACATATTTATTAGGGCATGATACTGAATGTGAATTTCACGTAAGATTAAAATAAGAAAACTTTCAAATGCTGTACTGACTCATAAATTTTGTAGGTATCCTGTGTATGCAGAACTCAAAGTAGCACACTGTCTCTTAAAAAGAAATAAATAAATGAATGCCAGGTCTTCTGCTCATCTGAAGCTGACTTCTCAGCTTTTACCTCTAATTTATATGTTTTTTTAATCCAAGTAGCAAGAAGCTACACTATGTGAAGCCATGATATGAAATAGGCACTATACTTTGTCATATTTCTGTTGGCACTGTTTAACATACTGTGTCTTTTGTTTCAGGTTTGTAACAGCGTGTTTAACAGCTGGGATCAATTCAAAGATCACTTGGTGATACACACTGGTGACAAGCCAAACCACTGTACCTTATGTGATTTGTGGTTTATGCAAGGCAGTGAGCTGAGAAGGCATCTCAAAGAGATGCACAATATTTCAGAACGAATAGTGTCAGAAGAGGTTCTTCCAGTGGAAGCTGTGGAAGCTGAACCAGTAACATCAATGACTATAATAGAACAAGTGGAGCAAGTCCATGTCCTACCAGTAATTCAGGTACAAGTGGATCCTGCACAGGTAACTGTGGAACAGATGCACCAGGATCTCATACAGGACAGTCAAGTGAAAGGCACACAGATAGATGAACTGCAAGAACAGGTGCAAATTAGTTACCTGGAAGTTGAACACATTCAGACTGAACAAGGTGCTGAAGTTCATGTGGAGCAGTTACATGTTGAGCATGTAAATCAAATACAGATGGAAGAAGTACAGGCAGAACTTATAGATGGAACAGATCTGGAACAAGTAGAATATGAAAGTGTTGATCAAGGAGAAGCAGAAGGAAAGGAACCTAATCAAGTAGATGATGCAGATAAGGAAGATCTTGAACAAGCTGAAGACTTAAAAACTCAACAATTAGTGGACACACAGAATGAAAAGGTGGATGACTAGGACAAATAACGACACTGTGCAGGTTTAGGAATGAAATACCAAATTATTTTTGTTAACTGTTACATTGGTTTTTGAACCGTCAGTGGTCACCTTTCCAATACGCTGTCCCTAGGAAGCTGGACAAGTGGACCAAAATTAGCTTTCTTCATGTACAGCTAAACTTCTGTCCTATGAGAAAAATAACTTTCCCATTCATGTAATACCATGAAACAGAAACTACCACAGACACAGACAGCTTTGTGAGGATTTTAATAATGAATAGCTTGTATCATTGTTACACCATCCCTGGGTATATGTAAGGGTAACTTCACCTCTTTTACTCTTGCAATAGAAGCAAACTCTTGTTATAGATTTGCAGGGTGTCTGTGTCAGAAGAGTCAGTAAAATCTGGTGGGTTCTGTTGTAAGTGGCAATTGGGTACCTGTGAATTTTTGGATCAGACTGCTTGCTGTATCGTAACAGCGGTCCCTAACTTTCAGGCTGGGGAAAAAAACATTGTTGCTGGAGGTCTCTGAGCACAAAAATCTGGTGCCTTTTCAACACTGACTGGTTAAATTTCCACAAAGTTCCTAGAGTGTTCAGGAACCTGGTTTGTTGAAAGGCAATGTAGGTAATGTTATAGTGCTTTATATTTTTGCTTAAAATTGTCAGCTACTGATTTTTTTTTTGCATTAAATTTAGAGATGGGGGGCTGAGGGAGGAAACAGATTCCACAGGGAGGCAGCAGGACACTCTAAAAGGGACACTTTAAAATAGGAAAAGCACGGTAGAGTCTCTGGTAAATGTGAGCTGGACGAAAGCTACCGGCAGACTCTTATTTTATAAATCGTCATTTTTGAAAAGGAATATGTTTAAACATAAATATAGAGGAGACTTGTCTATATGGTATCAGGTTTCTGTTATTTTGAAACAAAATTCTGACACTTGACACAAAGATGTGCTAAACGTAAAAGCCATAGGTATGAGTGCTAAACTGTGGATTGAAAAGTAGGAGTGTAAATAAATCAATATTAGACAATAAAACAATACCAACCATGAAATGTTGCATTATTTGTTTCATCCAATAAATTAGGAACAACTGAGTGACTGGCAATTACAGTGCCAGCACCCAGTGGTAAGGATCAATCTCATTTTTAAGAAGATTAATAGCTCTTTATTGTAAAGTTAGATTTATTTAGAAAATAATTGTCTAGCTCTATGTTCAAGGATGCTAAGGACTTCTAATTCTCAATTATTGCCTTGAGATTAGAGGTACTCCACACTTCTGAAATATTTTCTTTTCAAAGCCTTAACTGAAGGGAGGAAGTTTTGCAAGGACATTCCCTAATGCTCTTGGTAATCCTGTAGATCGTAGTTAAAATCAGGCTTTTCTATTCAGTCTTCTCCAAATGCAGAATTATTTCCTAGGATTTGCGCTTTTGTTTAGTCTCGTTCAAAATTATTCTTGTGTTTCATCGTAGCTTTTGGGCAACTGTTGCAAAACAAACATGGATCTCAATTAAAATTTCAAACTATTTGATTAATGTAACTTGCATTCTTTTTTATGATGTTTTGTGTTTTCTGAGATGCAAGTAATATGTGATGAGATTCTGTGCGGAGGGAAGAATGTGGCCCAATGTTGATCATGAAAGTAAAAGTTGGCTATTGTATTTATACCTGGCTTCTGATAAGAAGCTCATCTTTTGATAGCAAGGCCTGCTTGCTTAGCTGCATAACTGATTTTTTAGGTATTTGTGCATATAGACACAAGGTCTGTACCTGTGGAATTACAAAAACGGTCTGGCTGTGTGTCTAACCAATGAAAGTAACTTTTTGGTAATTTAAGTCCAAAGTAAACTGAGCAGTTACGTGGTATTGGTAGCAGGGCCGTGGTTTGGTAAGCACAGTTGGGCTATTTCTTTGTTCTGTTTGATCTCCCCTTTTCAACAACAGTTCGTTAATTTGGTAGGAGAGAAACGATGCTCTGTTGTTGTGCCTAGTGCTGCTCCATTCAGACTCCTGCTGAGCCTGGGTGGGAGCATGGTGGGACCATGAGCAATCCCCTCCTCACTCTGAGGGACTGGGCAAAAGGCTCTCCTCAAGTGATAGGTCCACTGGAGAGCCTTTCCCTTCGCAACCCCCTCTTCCCTATAATTTCCTTCCTAAATGTCTGAAGCCCAAATTGCTCCCACCGGTGGAGTCCCTCATGCTTCCTTACTGCAACAGCTGATTCTGGGTGAGGGTGGATTAGTGGAGGAGTCAAGCTCTGGCTGCTCTCTGTAACAGCCAGCTTGCCGTCCACTTTCTGCCCCAAATGTCTGTGTAGACACACAGACCTCTCCGAACTCTGTATTACCTACGCACCATTAGAGGAGTTCTTCCCTCTGAATACATACATCCTGCTGGTCCCCAGAGCCCTGTGTTATGCAGGTACTGGTCTGTAGCTTGCAATGGGGTGGCACATGGGATGAATGCTTGAATTTATGCCAAAGGAAACTAATAAGCTAAAGCAGTGTGGTCTAGGCAGTAAGAAATGGAAAAGTGGGAATGAATAAAAACCTGTGAGGTGTGTCTGGATATAAAATAAAATTGAGCATCAAACTGAGACCAACGGTAGAGGAAGACTTGTAAATTCCTATGTGATATTCATGAAGGGCCATAGGCTATTTCTGAAAATAGAGCAGGGAGGGGAAATGGAGCTGATCAATAGTTTGAGAGACGCTGAGTTATTCAGGCAATATAAGAAAGGACTAGCTGCTTTTTTTTTTGGAAACAGTCTTCCTGAGCCAAAGCAAATTTCATCTGCAGGCTTATGAGGATGAAATCGGATGTCAGCCCTGTGTGAAATGGTCACTAGAGGAGGATCGTGCAGCCTCTGCTTTGTTTTGCCTGCCTGCAGTGCAATTTTTAATTAGCTAATGGTGCAGAATATGGTACTCTCTTACACAAATTCTGTAACTCGGTATTATTTCCAGTGAAAAAACATTTATAACATTTTTAATTTGGTTGCTTATTTTTAAGGGTTGAAGTATCTCTTCCGCAGGGACTATCATGAAAATGTAATGTGCAGCTAGATATCTTTTTTTGTTGTTAAACTGTAGCATTTGCTGCTAGGAAATAATTTAAAAATGAAAGCAACCTGTTTATAATGAAAATACATATGATTTGTAGCTTGTCAAACAACTGGCAGCTCAGGCAAGTACAGCAGAAGATAGAGCCCTGTCCTGACTCACCGCTCAGACCTAGTCCAGCTTCAGCCATGGCTGGCCCAACTTTGGGAGCACGCCTGCGTTCGCATCCTCGCCACAGCTTTGTGCACGTGGCGAGAGAGGCTCGCGCAACTCCCTGATACTTTCTGCCTGCCGGGTTTTTATTCGAGCTGGGGCCTTGACATCAATAACTGTCCCTGCCGGGGCTTGTCATTCCCGTTCTTTGAAATGAGGGCTGGCGGCCTTTTGAAGAAATAATTTGTACCGTTAAAAGACYTGAAGTTAGGAAGGAGGTGCAGCCTGTAGCTCCCAGGGTGCGGGTCTCAGACGCGGGGGCAGGAGGACCTGGAGGGTGCAGGTGGGGTGGGGGGGCTGTGCCTGCCGGGCGGCTGCCGGGGGCGGGAGCGCAGCCCGCCGCCGGAGCTGTCCAAGGTTTGGCGGCAAAGGCGGCGGCGGCGGCCCCCTCAGCGGGGGCTGCCTGCCCCCTCAGCCGGGTCGCCGGCAGCGCGTAGGCCCCCCGCCTGCCCCCAGGGCAGGCGAAGGGCGCGGAGGGCAGGGAGGCCCGTCCCCGCCGCGGGAGGGGAAGGGAGGGGAGCGGGGCGGGCAAATGGCGGGCCGCCGGACAGGAGCAAATGGCGGGCGGGGGGCAGGGGCCGCGGGGCTGCGGCGGCGCTGAGGCCCGCGGTCCGCGGCCGGTCTGCTGGGCGGCGGGAAGGGGCGGCGAGGCCCTGCGGAGCCGGGGCTGGAGGCGGCGTGAGGCAGCGGGCTTTCAGGTACCTGCTCTTCCAGCGCAGCCAGGTCTGGCAGCCTTTGCAGGGAGCTCAGCTTGCGCTCCTGTGCCTCCCCGGGGGTCGGCGGGGCTGTGGGGAGACTCCCGCCGATTGGAACGAGCCTCTGCGTATGCCGCTGGAGGAGTTTTAGTAATTGCAATAATACTTTGTCGCTGCTGGTTTAATTCGTGTGKTAATTTGCCTAGAGGAAGTATACTGGCTAAAAGGAATTATTTTTCTCGCTAAGGTTACTGGTATAACATCCCACATTTTTCCAGTTCTGACCTTTCTTCAAAATACTCTGAACCAAATCAGACGCCTCCAGCTGTGACGGGCGCGCCGAGCCCTGCGCCGGGCTGTGGGACAGGGGCCGGGGAGGAGAGGGGACCAGGGGCGGTGGAGTGTGGGTGGGTTTTAATTGTTACTTAAATGCAGATTATTTGAGAGAGGTGTGTGTTTTATCTGACGCCCTCTTCTTATGCTAGGACTAATTGGAGCCTAGAGCCAAAATATTTTCAGTCTAAGAAATCCCATATTGTGTTTAACATACAAAATATATGACTAATTCCATGGAAGGAGCCAGGATGTGCCTCAGTGTTTTCTGGGTTGGGATATTATTCCTTGTATAGTGTAATCTGTTCATATAGCTTTAGGGTGGCTGGCACAGTTACTGTCAAACACATAATGGTGGGCGTCACAAGAGATTTGTAGTTTCGGGACTTTCTCCTTTAACGACTTAGACTGACATTTCAGTTGATTCACACCAAATAGATTTGTTGGTGTCATGGGTGCACATGTGTTACAGCATGTTTAGACTGTCCCCCACCACAGTTCAGGAGGAAAGCTAAGAACGGATCCTCATTTTCAGAGAGAGAAGGGTGTTTGTGCATGTGTGTGTAAAAAAATTAATTAAAAAAGTATCTTTCTATCAAAAAGGGTCCTAAATTACATATATAGTATTTTTTATTGCACTGGGTAATTTATTTTTAAATATTTTCTCAGATCTAAAGCAGTTCCAGGAGCTGAGCAATCCCATGGCTGTAAATGAGCAAACATTTTGGTTGAGTTTATTTTTCCCGACCACTTAAATACTAGCATCCATCTTCTAGTGCCTTTAATTCAACTGATATACTTCTTTTCTAAATAGTATCTTATCCCACAAATAGATGCGAGGACCTCAGGATTTTAGTTAGCTCTAGACAGTTGGTCTGTTTGGGAATTAGGAACTAAGATACCTGAATGTGCCGGGTTTACTATTCTTACAGTTACTTGTTTGGGATCTTTTGAGAGCATTGTTCTAAAAATTACAGCTTCTGGGTGTTTAAAAAAATGTTGTCCAGTTGTGGGGTCCTTAGCTTTGTGATATGAAAATACTCAAAATGATTTTGTAAACTAATACAGGGCCTGCACTATTGCAAATATAAATAATTTGTTGTAATACATTCTGATCTGGTGATTCTGTTCTGAAGGCAATTAAGTTGCACTGGAAAAGAATTGGTTGCTCATATTGTAGCCACATTTACAATAAACTGATCAACTAGCCCTCTGCTTAAAGGGATTTTTCTTTGGGTCCTGTAGGTTGAACTCGTGGGAGGATTTTCTGGACTTCACCACTGGGGAAATGATATGCTCTTTGGAGTGGAGGCATTGCAAGTTCCCACTCCATGAGATACAGAGCACTGACCCAAGCAGATATGGCATCGTGGCGGCTGTAGTGCTTCGCCTGGGGAAGCACAAGTGACAGAGATGGTTTTAAGATACATGTTCAAAAGGTGCTCTTTGCAGGAAGATTTGGGGTTTTTGCTCTTTTTGTGAAGGCAAAGTTACACTGGGGTGGGGACCATAACAAATAAGAGCACATGAATTTGAACCATACTGACAAGTAGGATTAGCTCCTTACAACTAGAAGCACCACACAACTTTTGCATGGCCAGTCTTGGCCTCTGATGTTATTCCGGAGCCCTAGAAGTCAGGAGTGTTTGTTTCTTTTCCTGATTTTTACTGTGAGGCAGGGAATAAACGTCAACCTTTGAAACTCTCAGCTAACACTGACAAAATCTCCAGCATGGCTCTTCTATGTGTTTGGAAAAAAGTAGTCCTTCATTCATAGGCAACTCTCTTTTAGGACACTTGGCAAATATTAATTAGCTCAGCTTCTGACTGTTCCTAAAAAGTAGGTAAATGGCTTTTATTTTCCTTTTTTTTTCTTTTTCTGTACTTCACTATGGTTACACAGAGTAAATAATTCTGCAAGTAGGCAGTAGTGGGACTGGAAACACTGTCCAGCCTCCTGACTTTCTTTTCTGAAGCATAAAATCAATGACTTTTCTCCTCATAGCAAGCAAAACAAGTTACTGAGAAAGATAACTCCAAAATAGAAATCAGTGTGTCCCTTGCATGAAATATGAGAGGACCCTGCCTAATGTGGGAAGCATAGGGTAATAATCTCTTTATTATGTTAATAAAATAAATACATATTTGCACACTCAGTACCCTGGAAAATTAATTGGAAAACATGAATATTTTCTAAGAAATTACACATTTCAGATAACATCCAATGATGTTTCATTGCTTCCAGCATTCATTCATAAGCTGAGCCTCTCTTTCTTTCTCGTGAATTGGTATTTTAAGCTGGAGAGAGAATTAAAGATTATACCAATCTAGATACCGGCTATGAAATCACTGTCAGTGTGCCTGTGCTAGTGATAAATCTTGTTAATGCTGCATGGAGATGGATCTGCTCAGAGAGGATTAGTGGAATACATTTTCTGCTGGTTGTCATGTCAACCATAAATCCGTGCAGCTGTACAGCAGTGTGTTAATCCGTGCAGTTTAATCCAGTTTCCAAATAAGATCATCAATATCGAGCTGCTAAATAACAGCTGGTTTAAATGCTCTCCATTCCCTTCTCTTAAAATAACGCCCGGGGTCCAACCAATGCACCTCCAATCTTCTAGAAAGGACGCAGTGCTAAGCCATGGAACAATTTGTTGCTGTAATAACAGTGTATGACAGCTCAGTGTCCCAAGCCCAATATTTTCCAGGTGTTTATAATAAGTCATTGTTCTCAGTCTAAATTATTATGTCATTTATGTTTTAGAGATTGTACCGAAAGTTTAAGGACTCTTTAGTCCCTCATTAAGTTAATGGTATTACACTGTGCAACAATGAGTGCTGATATTATCATGACTTTTAAAGCTTTTGTTGCAAAATGAGAAAGCATTTAATCTGGAAGGAAGTTGGAAAACGTGAGTATTCCCTGCTAGGCAATTGGAGCGTGCTTGAAAACTCGTCTGGCACGGAACAATTCAGGAGAACTACTCCTGGTTTGAACTGATCCTCAGTTACAGATCCCTCTTTTATTATTTTGCAATTACTATGTTATTACTTCCATAGTTTTTCCTATAGTTTGCTGAGATGTACTTGTGAACTTCAGTGTTTGTGAAAACTTTCATGAAGTGATGTTACAAGGCCCAGTTCATGTGTGCGAGGTGGCCTCTTTGAGACACTGCATTTGTGTAAAATGACAGCCCTTTCTTCCACAATAGGCCCATATATAATGCTTTTTCTGTACAGCACAGTTGAAAGAATCAGCTTTTCTGAGTCCCGCAGGAAGTGGTTGTGCTAGCAGTTGTCTTCTCTGCCCTAGCAGGCCACCATGAATTGAGTTAATTCTGGGCTGAGAGGGACAGCATGAAACTGCGCTAGTATTTACAGTCCACCAGAGCTCCTCATTTTTGGTTTCATTTTTATACACGACAGAGTTGTGTAAGTTGTTTTTCTTATTGGTTACAGGTTCCACAGAATCCTCATTTAGAAACTTGGTTTTGGAGAAGTCAAGTTGAAGAGTCTCTGTCAGCTCATGCCCAAGTCTGGTCCGATAATCAGAAGGTACAAAAATTACACTGTAGAATTGAGCCTGGGGCTCTGCTCTTAAATGAAGTTCCACTTCTCTGGCCAAGCATGGCATAATTGCACCAAAGGAGAGCTGRTTGCTTTCCAGCATCAATAAACGTAACATTTAAAATGAGTAGTCAGTGTTTGAATCCCAGTGGCTCATTTTCATTAGCATTTAATAGGGAAGTCTTGCTTTTCCAAATGCAGTGAAACAAGTAAGAGGAGCAGGAATGAACATTAGGAAACAGTTTATATGCTTGCTGCCCCAGTCTGGTGATAAACCCTAAAAGTCCTCTGTCTTCCCCGCCTCCGCCACCTTCCCTGGCGTGTTGTCCTGCAGCGTGCACTGGTGGCCTTGGGATGCTCTCCCCAAGGCTCCCAAGGCTACCTCTGTAGGCAGCTCTTTCCACTGTGTTTGCCCACACTGTGTTAGCTTCACCCACAAAGCATACGGATGTAACTAATCTCATACCCATGTTAATTTTATTAATTCATTAACAATTAATTCATTATTAAATGTAAATTATTTTTATTAATTTTTATTTTGTTGACCTTAAGCATAAGAAAACATTCTTGATGAAGTACTTGATTTAGATCTGTAGAGTGCAAAAAGCCTTCTGCTGTTAACCGTTAGTGTCAGGTTTTCATCTGTAATTTGCTCTTGCTGCTGATTTTTTGTCCTTATAGTTTATACCTTCATCATGTCAAAATTATACATTTTTTTTACAAACAGATAGTCCATCATTTTGCTTCCAATGCTCCTGCAYCATATGGTGGAATCGCCTCTTAGTTTTACAGCTGTGCCCCTGGGCTGGGAGTGGTGCCTGGAATGAGCTCAGGTGAGGGTCAGTCTCTGGATGCCCCCTTGGACCTGTGACCCCGGTATCTGTCTGGCTCCATGAGGCTACGGGCCATCGCGTGCAGCAGCCAGGCCTCTGTTTGCTCTCCCAGCACCAGTGCTCAAGTCCAGGGTAGGATTTAGCTTTATAGTTTCATCATTTTACTATTTTATAAGTCAAAAAATGTAAGTTTATTGCTCCTGCATCAGCATGGTTTCCTTTTGGATGCTGGTAAGCTGCGAAATGTCACAGTCCCGAGGTCTGAATTTATAATTACAGGTTTGCTTCATTGTAACATATTTGGACATATCTATTCTTTAGGCAACTATTTATCAGTCAGTTAAAGTGGTGCTTCTCTTGGAGCTGGTATTTACTGATGTTTTAGTTACTTTTTATATTCTCAAAGTGTTGGTATTCTTTACATACTTGTGTTTGCATACATGTTTTTCTTATGTATAATTGGTATTTGACAGCTGGAAATATCCTGAGACGTGTGCTACTGTAAGTGATTGCCCCTACCCCAGCTTCAGTTGCAGAGGGAAGTGGAGGGTGGGAAGCAATGAGATTGTGCAATGTTTTTTCTTAAATTCTGGTTTCTAGATTTACAGTATCTTAGGGTTTTCTTTCTAAGATCGGGGCGGAAGGAGAAAACACTTCTCAAATAATTGTTTTAATTCTCTGCCTGTAGCTCTGACATGTGAATTTCTAATGTGCCTTACTAGAGAGTAGTTTTGGGAGCAGAAGTGAAAGTGGTATTTAAAAGGTTCTGATGGTCTGGAAGGTATAAATGTCGATTTGTGAACACAATGTCAGCTGCTGTTTCATATTTTCCATTTTAGTAGCTTCTCATTGGTGTTACCTTCATAAAGACCATCATTATCAAGACAATAAAGTGCAAGATTGTGGGTGCTAATAATGTGTGCAGGTTGTCTGGGTAAAGAGCTAAAGCTTCAGAATCAATGGCATCTGCCATGCTCGCTTTTGTTTAGGCCTCTACTGTGCAGCTGTATCCCCTCTTGAAAAGCAGAGCCTTAGGATGAGCCAGGCAGTGAATCTCTTGAGCGTTAGTACTTACTCTCAGCAGTGCACAACGCTGTTTGAGCTACCAAAGAGCATGCCACAGGGGCACAGGGATTTGAGTTTTCCAGGAATGATCAGCGACTCTGAGTGTCATGCTTTCCACTCTTGTGAAGAGCTGCCTGGAAAAGCTGTAAGGCATTTACTGACAACTTGCCCCTTGTCTCAGTCCATAGCTTGTTTACGTGTGGGTGCATTGCACAGCTACACCACCCCACTAAACATGAACATTGCAGACCTTTGTGGCTGTACGTATTGTATCCTTCTGCTTGGAAGGAACCAAATTTAATGTAGGCTTTCTTCACCTGTGCTGCTGCAGCAGGGGGAGAGGGCAGCTGCACTCTTGTCCTTAAGGACTTGTAATTGTATTTATCACTGGAACTGCATTTTTGCAGGTGTCATTTAGAGGCTGGGGGTGCACGTGGAGCGCTCCCCTGAGGCTGGGGACATGCACGACGTCTTGAAAATGTTCAGATTCTAGCAGGATCAGATTTTAAAAAAACATCAAAGGAAAGCATTTCAGAAGCAGTGGTAATGCAAAGTGTCAGCTGTTCTGCAGCACATCAATGACTGATTTTTATCTTAATTGTAAGTGTAATATTAGCTCCATTTAGTGGAGGATATTTCTCTTGACAGTAGTTCAGTTATCATTAACATTGACAACTTCTTGCATCAGTAATTAAGATTTTTTTAAAGTATTTTATTTCAAAGTCTTCTTGCTTATTCCTCCTTTTTTTTTTTTTTTTTTGTTTTGTAATCCCTAGGTGCTTTTTTCTGCCCCAGATCCCTTTTGGCTGCTTGATGCCACTTGCAACGGGTCATATGTTTCTAGGTAGAAAAAAAAGACACATTTTTGCTTTCAGGATCAAAGTGCTGGAGTATCAGTAAGAGCTGGGTTTGACCTTTTTCCCAGATGCGGATTATATCATCCTCTTTGCTGCTCTTGGTCTCTGGTGAGCCAGGATTTGATGACCTCCTGAGGACACGTTTGGCAGAAAAATGAAAGCTTCATGTTAAGAGATACCTAGAAACTAGCCTTGCACTTCACATGAAAATGTAGTCATCAAGGAAAATGTATTGAATATATATGGGAATATAGATTGGAGTTGCGAAAACTTCTTGTCGTGGTTTAACCCCAGCCGGCAACTAAGCCCCACAGGGCCGGTCACTCACTCCCCCCCTGGTGGGATGGGGGAGAGAATCAGAAGAGTAAAAGTGAGAATACTCTTGGGTTGAGATAAAGACAGTTTAATAGGTAAAGCAAAAGTCGCGCACRCAAGCAAAGCAAAACGAGGAATTCATTCACTACTTCCCATGGGCAGGCAGGTGTTCAGCCATGTCCAGGAAAGCAGGGCTCCATCACGCGTAACGGTTACTTGGGAAGACAAACGCCATCACTCTGAACGTCCCCTCTTCCTTCTTCTTCCCCCAGCCTTATATGCTGAGCATGACGCCATACGGTATGGAATATCCCATTGGCCAGTTTTGGTCAGCTGTCCCGGCTGTGTCCCCTCCCAACTTCTTGTGCACCCCCAGCCTACTTGCTGGTGGGGTGGTGTGAGGAGCAGAAAAGGCCTTGACTCTATGTAAGCACTGCTCAGCAGTAACTAAAACATCCCTGTGTTATCAACACTGTTTCCATCACAAATCCAAAACATAGCCCCATACTAGCTACTGTGAAGAAAATTAACTCTACCCTAGCCCAAACCAGCACAGTTCTATACTCAGTGGTCAGAACAAATGCATTGTAACTGAGGCTTAATTCTTGCTAAACATCACATTACTTCATTTGGGTATCTTGCATAGAGCTATTCCCGTAAGCCTGATGCTGAGAAACTATTTTTTTACTTTTCTTCACATGTGGGGTGATAGTCTGGTACATAAATTTTATGTATAAATAGCTATATGGGTCTGCATCACAGTCAGTGAATTGTCCTCCCTCCACCCCTCTAGAAACTTGCTCTAATGGTGCTTACAGTTTTCAAGGCATGCCTGTAGGATAGTTGATCAGTGACAGCATTCTCCAGCACGATGAAAGACTGCATCTGAAACCCTTCTTCAGGGTTTAGGACAGGGATTCAAATACATCAGCAAAGTCTGAGTAGGTGTTCCAGTCACAAGGCTACTTTGTGGTAGCTCTTTTTACCTGAGTCCTGTTGGTTTTGTTTGTTTTGTTTAAAAATGCATGAAGGTTGTTTTAGTCCAGCTGTGGAATCACTTCAGGTTCTTTAAAGAATCTGAATTGTCTTTGTCAGCTCCATGTAGCTGACACATGAGGCAATATAGGACATTTACAAAAAAAAGAAACATTGACTCTTATGCTATTCGTAGGGAAAAGATAGTGGTATCAATGAAACCTAAAAGTAGAGCCCACACATCACTAACAACAAGAATGTAGCTTCTTTAACAGATGTGTTGTTTCAGAAATTGTTTCTTTCAGAGAAAAGCCTGCCTTGGCAGTTTTCTTGGTTTCTCCTTGGTTATTTTTCCTCTGTTCAGTCTGATCTGAGAACTTCTTAGTAATGAAAGCATTTGCATGGCTGGATGAGTACATTAAATGATTTTGTACATGCTGTGTTGCACTGGGCTGCACATAGTGACAGCAGTATTTAATTGGAAAGTGCTGCAACTGCTGGCTCTACAATATCTGGGTGTGAATGGGAGAAGCTGCTTCCATTGACCTCCATGCCATGCTTTGCTCTCTTCAGGCAAGTGAGGAACAAGCACTGATGGTCTGTCAGGAGTGAAAAGCCAGTGGTAACAGCAGCGGGTGCTTCGGTGGTGGTCAGAGCCAATGTGAGAAGAAGAATTCCAGCAACCCCCAGTTTTCTGGTGATTAATGGTTTTCCTTGGATATTGCACATGTGAGTCTGTGGTGGCTATCTGCCTACATATGTGTCTGTGTGATAGGTATATTGTAAGATTAAGTTGAATTTGGGATCAGAAGGATGTGAAATGGAAATGTTGAATTCAGGGCTGTAATACAGGGGAAAAAGGTTGAGCAAGAACCCTTGAGGTCACACACTTGCATCTGACCCTGCTTTTGTTTCACTAGTTCCATTGAATGAGCATGCATTTCTCTGACATGTGTGTCTACGCAATGAGAAAACCTTTCTTCTGATCTGATGTTACCATTCAGGTCACCTTAGAGACAAGTGTAATTATCTGCAAGTGTGAGGAGAAATGCTGAGAAAAGTCTAAAGTCAGAGCTAGTTTTGCAGAATGCATTCAGTAAATGTGTCTGGGTTTTGAAGTCTTGCAGACTCAGCAACGATCTTGACGTTGTGACTGGCAGTCTACACAAAATGGTGCTACAGAACAGCCTGGTTTCTGACTGCTACAGCATGAAAATGAGAGTAAATTCCTTGCTCTTATCGGAGTCCTTTTCCACCAGGGACCTGAGCTTCAGCTGGTAGATACTGAGATGACAATTAGTTGCAATACAGTTCCACAGAAATTTTGTCTTTCAGAAGTGCTTTGTGAAGACTCCCTAAATTTGGCAGCTTTAACCCTGAGAATTCACTTTTGGTTTTGGTCTCTGCTAGTCCTCCCAACAGTAACTACAGCATGGTGTATATAAGGGATTTCAGTTCTGCAAACAGGCGCTGTCTGCCAAGGCCTCCTGATATTTAAAGCTGATTTGGACTCTGATTCTGTTTGTATTTGTAGGCAAGTTTTACATCTGCTACCATAATTTTCATATGTGTAAGACATTCTGCTAATAGAGGGATTGACAAATGTGTTTCAGTACAGAAGGGATATAGAGATGCTCAAAAGATGTCTGTGTTTTATCTGAATCTTGGAGTGCAAACACTAGGTCATCTGGTGAAACCATCTGAGGAAGGATGAAAAAATGCCTCACTTTACATTATTTTTTCTGTCTGCCTTGAATTAGTATGTCAGAAATTAGAATAAAACAATCTAAGTTATTCTGAAATAATACTTGAAAGAAAACCTTGTTAGAACTGGAATTCTCATGTGGGCTGAAGGAAGAGAACTCGGCTTCATCAGGCCATATTAGAAGTCCCAGTATAAATGTTTTTAATCTGCTTCAATAGTATTACAGAACTGTTCAAAGAAAGCTCAGAATTCTGTCTTAAATTTAGTGTTGTAATACAAGAAGTTCAGAATTAGCGAATGTATTGCCAAGACTCCTTTACGTGATAAGAAATTCCATGTTGGTAATAAGATAGAAAAGGTGAACAGATTCCATATTCATCAGAAATGAGACTCCGTCATTTGCATCTCAGCCATCTGGCTAGCAGCCTGGTTCCTCTAGCGATCTTTCAAGTTCAATTCCCACAGCTTATGAAACTTTGTGGTCATCTCTGTGTGTGTCTTAGCCATACACTAACAACTCACTAAAGCCATTGGCTTAATCCGTTTACTTCTCCAAAGTGAACCGTACATACAAACAGTAATTTTGTGCATTTGTTTGTTACAATGGAAAAATATGAAAAACATCTTAAAGTAATATCAGGAGTATCATCATTAGGGTAGTAAACAGGAACTGTGACATTGCCTAGAGTGAACAGTAAGTTAGTCTATGTGCACATCTAATTTTATTTTCATGAGCAAGAAGAGCATGGAAGGAGAGGTTGTCTTTTTGCTTTGCTTTTGATTTAACAATGCCCACAAATGGTGTATATGTTCAATTCTGTATCGTGTCTATGAAAAATTCTGGAGTTCTATATGGAGAGTGCAGGGGGTGCAGGGTATAGGCTTGATGCTGGCTTTGAGATCGGAGCAGGCTTTCAGAATAATGGTTCTCTGGTTTTTATGTTGAGTACTACCACGATCACTGTGGTAAATGACTATATCTTTGTCTTTCGAGTGGTTAGTGGTACCCTCAGGTTTAAAAATGAGAGACAAAAATGAAGTCCTTTCTTCCAGTAAACAGTGATGAGAAACTGTTCATTCGTGCCAGCCCTGTGATTTAGAGGTTATGAGAACACTCTCTTTCCAGTCCTGATGAGCTCTGCGTGTTGTCACCAGATTAAGTGGTGTGATTAGCTGGGTTTAAGTGCTAATTTTATGAAGAGGATGCAAGAGACACGCATGTTCTTTCTTTTTCTCTCTCACCTAGTGCTGTGACACTGAGAAACGCTGCTGCCATGGAGAGACAGGAGAATAAATATTGTTGATGAAGGTTCAGTCAGAGGCCAAGCTTTGGAGGAGGCAGAAGAATCTGTTAATCTTTACATTAGAGCCTGAAAAGCTTAGTGCCAGCAAAGCAGGCAGTTCTATCTCAAGACAGTGACTGTTCACATGTGGTATATCATCAGGCAAAAGGAAAGATGGTGTCATGTCTACTCTGAGCTGCTTGCTGGAGAATTTCTTCCAATACACCTCTTTAGTGAGTCCGTTTCCTGAGAGGTTTCAGACTCCTAATGGAACATGGTTTCTAGACTGAGGGTATAGGAGGTTGAACAAGTCAAAGTCTCCTCTTAGCTGTAAATATAACTATCTGTTACTGCAAATACTGCAACTCTTTCCACGTCTTCATTTCCAGACCTGTTTTCTGCTGTCGTTCTGTAGTGCTAAAACAACATAATGCCATTTGTAAACTGTTGTGAAGAATAAAAGATTTTGGTCTTGAGTTTACAGTTCTTCACCATGTGTTTTTTAAATAATCAGGATGGTGAAAGGGTGCCCTTCTCAAGAAAAGAGTTGTCATCATGCCTTTGAGCTCAGGGGTGATGCATCCATCACGTGGATACTTGGCCTTTTATTGCCAGAGGTTCTGGCCGTGCCCAGGCTGCCATCCTGTCCACCACCTGACCAAGTTTGTCCTGAGAGAATGTGACCTTCTGGATTGCCAGCTGCACTTAGTTCAGATTTCAGGTCAACGTTAAGCATTTCTCATCTTGTTTCATCTTGCTGGCCTCGGGGTGTTAGCCTGCTCAGTTTGGAAAATCTGAACAGGCTGTTCTTCTGTATCTCTTGTTCCCGTTTTCCTCTATTCGCAAAAGCTATCCTAGAAACCTTAGCAGGTCTTCTAACTTTATATTTTTAAATGTGCAGTCATTTGAACTGCAAGTGACACTGTGATGCGTGTTGCCCTTAGTACTATACAAAAGTATCATTATGGTTTTAAAGTCAGCTTTTTTTTCACAGTATGTTTCCCTGCGAGCATATAATTTCATGTGTATACCACTTAAACAGCAGTTTCACGCTTAAGTGTCTTGACAAAAACCCCACCCAATAGATTTTCTAGTTTAAATATAATGATAAATGGAAAAAAATTGTTGTGCTCAAGCAATTATCACCATTAAAGTAGTAGACTCTTACAATATTTTGACACTCTAAATTTTCTTTCTCCTTTCTTTCTCTTTTTTTTTAAACACTAATTATGAGCTAGTTCCACTGATTGTTTTCCTATTGTTTTTTTTGCCACTTTACAAAGTAAAATGAAATGAGTAATAAAGTAAAATGAGTAATAAAGTAAAATGAGGTTTTTTGCTTTCATTGAGTTCTGCTGCACTCGGGCAGCTGCCTTTTCTTCTGTTGACAGAACACTGCTAGAAAGGGGTAGAGCATTAAGCAAATCCAGGATAGATTAGTCAGTGAATGAAATGCTAGAAGCATTATATTGTCATCTATTTAAAAATAGATTGCTATTTCAGAACTTTAGTCTAATAGGAATAGCTTATAAACTCTTCTGCGTGTCTCTATTCTCAAATGCATGTCTGGATTCTAATCTGAAATTCTCCTGCAGATTTCTTCAAGGAGGAAATTGAGGGAAGGTGAGGAACTGGAGTATCTTACCTATAGACTTTTGCATAAACTTGCGATTTTGGATTGTGTGATGTGAATGGTGGTTCTGAAAGTATAGATGCCATGTAACTGTCCGCATCAGGGGGAGTGGATGTTTGCAGGGAAGATTATGGTTTAATGATGTTCTAAAATTGGTTGATGCTCTACTTTTGCATATCTTGGCTTTTTGCTTCAGTAGTGAACCTACGCTTCCTGAAACCATGCAATGTAATTCGTATCTGTGTAATACCATAGAGTTGGACTTACTCTTAATTTCCATTTTTGCAAGTTTCTCAAAATCTGGTACGCAAACTTGAACATTGAATGTGTTATTTTGTTAAAATGTTAACGAGTATCATCTGTCAGCTTTTGAGATGTTTTGTGGTCTTCTGTGTGGTAAATTTTGTGATCTTTTGTATGGCAGTTCAAATGCCGCATGATATATATTTAGCAGTTCCAAAAATCTTTGGAACAACAGTTCCTTTTCCAGTGGATTTAATTAGAAAAATTAAATGGAAAAAACACTGACTGGTTTCCTAATGCTGCTGGATACTCAGATTTGCACTATTCTTTCTAAAGGAATGCAGTTTATGTAAGTCTTCAGTTTGACAATAATAATAATAATAATAATAATAATAATAATAATAGTCTGTGTTCCAGGACAGATACTCAACAAATCTCAATGAGATTAGCTAACAAAATTAAATACTAGCCAAATTTATTAACATTAGTATTCATTCAAGTCAGGAAAGCTTTTGCTGTTCAAATGTGATATGAAAAGCAGGATGGTTTTAGGGGTTTGGGATGTAGCAACTTTTTAGCATGACCCTGACTTTCAGTGGATCAGTAGCAAGCTGTGTATTGCTTGGACCTCTTAGGTGTTCCTCTTCTGCACTTTCCCAGACAGGTCTGTGCCTGCCCTCAAACACTGGCAGCCTTTCTTACCCTCAAACCCTGGCTTCCCTGCTGATCCTTGCAGCAGGACAGGGCAGCAGCCTGTGTTGGGGCACAGGCGCTTCGGCACACACTGCTGTATTTGGATACTTGGTTTGAGAGACAATATTATGAACATTTCAGGGCTCCAAAACCAGACACGTTAAGAGAAAAAGAAAAAAAGGCTTTTTTTAGTAGGATGCATGTCAAAGCATTTAGCTGCAGTACTGAAGCCAAGGTTGCAAAAGAAGAGTAAAATCTAGAGTTGTGCTCYATCTTGTTTGGGTTAATATCCCTCACTTAAGATCCTTAATGTGCGCCACAGCAGTTGAAGCTGAGAGAACAGTTCAATTCGCAGTGGGCTGTCTTGAATGTTGCTTGCTGCCATTATACTGTTTCTCTAGATCCCAGTTTCAAAAATACCTGTCCTAATTTCACTTCTGTTCTCACTCCAGTGCAAGGGGAGTCTTTAATGGGCAACATTTCTTTGATACACAGCGATTAGTAACTTATGACCTGTAGGATGTCGAATAAGGTCAGATCGCTTCCTGCTAAGCTTCTTGCCAAGTCTTGAAGGCTTCCTATGCATTAAGCAGTTTCCAGAGGTTAGTTGAAGCTTCAGCCGTTCTGGTGAGCTTGTGCTTATTCCCCTGCATGGCTCTGTGCCTGCAAAGGTCGGGGAGGACGTACAGATGGCAGACCTGGTAGCAGGGCACTGGCCGGTGCAGAGGTTTCTCAGTACGTGGTATCCGAATACAGGGTCAGAGGCAGGAGCCGGTGTGAGGAGCGAGTGGTCTGCGTGGTGAGAAGACCATGTCGGTCTGAGAAGGCGGCATGCTCATATATAGCTAGAGAAACATGGCTGGGATTGTTTTCCATTTCAGTGTTATTTTCTGATGGGTTCTAGAGATTTCCAATCTAAGTGTCAATTAGATTAAAAGTACAAATACATGTCTTTCTATCTAGATTTTTTTCTCTAAATGTTCTAAAAGTTCTCAGTACTGCAGTCACTTTGGGGCATTTAAAACTGGCAAGGACGGAACAGTTGCAATGACACTTTCAAGGGATAGTTCTTCAGCATTTGTAAAACCAAGCAGATAGTTCTATGGCATTGYTCTGTTTCGCCATGGCTCCTGCCACTTTTATGTGGGTATTGTACATCTACATCTGTGCCTTCTTTTAGTCAGGCTCAGTAATATAATTACTGTAATGCAGTGTCTTGTTAATGCTGATTCAGGATAAATCTCAAGTATCTCAGACATTACTCTGAAAAACTGGAAATGTCAGACAGTATAAAGTACATTTCAAAGTGCAGCGCAGGATTTATATCTTGCCAGATACCTCCCTGGAAAATAATAGCAACTGCTTATGTTCTGCCCAGATCCATTTAAAATTTACCTTATGAATACTTAATCTTTTACTACTCAGTACTTTTGAGGTGTGCATATATATTGATGCAAGTAAACTTGATTACGTTATAAGAGTTATTTGTATTTGCTAGGGCCCATCTAATAAGTAAGTGGGGAATAGTGAAAGAAAACTGTGATAGACAATATAAGACAGAACATTTTCTGCTTTCCCTTGTATGGAAACACATTTTAGGTTTCTCTTTCCTGCAGGTAATGGCAGGGTGATTTTATTGCAGGCCATCTGCTTAGCAATGCATATCTGCCTAAATATGCAGTCGTTTTCTTTAAATAGGTAGAGACTGATTTCCTCAGTGATTTCAGTGGGACTCAAAGTATTGCTTACTTCTTACTTCTTGTACTATAGCTTGCTTTTTCCAGAGAATTTATTTTATTTTCACTGAAAGCCTATGAGTTGAATTCATTTTTAGGGAAGTAATTTAATTAGATGTAAATTTTGTCCTGTTAATTAGAAGTCTAATAAAGACTTCGTTGCATCTCTGTTGCCTCAGAAAACATGTTTGATGGAACCTGTTTTTATCTTGGAAGAACAATTCTGTGGCAAATTGACCAATTTGCATTATACCTCAGGGAAGGAAATAAAAGAGACTGGCCAGGTTAAAGTTTTGAGAGGGTAAATTTTATTTCAAAATACAGTCAGACTTCAAATTAATCCCTCCCATGTATTTCAAAGACCTGGGAAATCAATGGGTTCTATTAATAAATTATTTTTTTGTCTTTGCTTTTAATGCAAGTTTCTGTGCAATTCAAAGACTTATTAATTCTCTCTCTAGCTGTTTTTATCATGCAATGCTGCAAAAGGATGAAAGGGGTTCTTTTTCCCCATATTTTAGTTTCTACTTCACAGGTCTTAATGTATTAGCTTAGTATATAGCTTGTGTTATGATTGTTGTGCATTCATTTTCTTTTCAATATACCCCATACAGTCTGCACTCTATGGATTTGATGTTAGACTCCACCAACTGGGCTGTACCCAACCTGTGTTGGCGTCAGCTCAGCTGGGACTGGGGGGTTACATCTCAACGCTGAGGGCTTTGTGTAGCCTGTCTTCCTTGTCCAAGGGCTTATTCCAGCCCACCAGCAGATAACACTCGGGGAGGTGGAAAGGTGAGTCTGTGCTGAACCCCGATACCAGTATTGCATGAACTGCCTGTCAGTAGCCCTGCAGGACTCCTCTGAGCTGCTGCTCTCATGCAGATGCTGGTTCAGGTATTGCCTGACAGATGAGTGTGCTTATGCTGGCCCAGCCTGATGGCCCACCTGCTAGAGGCTCTCTGTGGGCCAGGTTGTAGGACTCCCTGGAGACAGCCAGTGAAATCATGGTGAGGTCTTTTAGGGGTGGATCACTGATTAGGGCACACCTGTGGGTTTTTCCTCCATTTCTTCTCCCCGCTCTTGGCGAGAAGGAAGTTGAACTAAAGGAACATGGGAACTTGCTTGGGTCTATAATCTTCCACCACGGTGACCCGTGCTGAGAGTTGCTCTCCGTGCTCACGCCTGTTTCCGGTCAGTGGCTCTGGGAGTGGGCTGGTCAGGTAACATCCTTGAGTAAAAGAGCTCAGGTTCCATCAGGGAAATATCTGTGTTTGTCTTTAGGGGTCCATCCCAGAATGAATGTGGGATCAACACAAAAGATGAGGATTTCAGTCTTTATGATGAGGCTGGGGGGGCACTTGATCAAGCGTCCACCTGTATTCCGCTTCAGTATGCAGGGCTCAGGCTTTTTAAACTTCTAAATAGGTTGCAAAGTCCGTTGTCTTCTCCTCTTAGTTAGAATTGTAGAATAAGTTGTGGGTTGGAGTTAGTGTGTTCCAGGGTGGGGTTTTTTTGGTTGGCTTTTTTTTCCTTTTTACACCAGGATTTCTTATTTTCTTGGCTTGGCAGCAGCATGTAGAATAGGCCTTTTGTTGTGGTGAAGGAGTCAGTACAATACAACCATTAGTTACCTCCTCCTGCTTCCTCTCTTGGTGCTGTGGCCATCAAGTGAGGTTTTGCATGGAAGCTGTTGAAGGTGTTTGTGTTCTGTTTCACTAAGTAATGTGCAGCAGGAAAAATAAGAGTCCGTGATCTTTAACATTATTTTTTTTGTTAGTCTTCTCTTCCACTTTGTCATCTTGAAGGTAGTCTTGCATCTGTGGTCTGTCTAAGATACACATAGAGGACAGCAGAGTGCTTTGACTTGACTCTAGTTGATGTGCCGGCACAGCTTGCCACAAGAGACTGGAGTTACCCTGTGTCTGCAGCTTGTGTGGAAGCACTGGGAGGACTGTGGAAGAGCTGAAGGTGGCTGCCCTCTAGGTGCTGCGTCAGGTGGTCAGAAGATCTGCTGTTACAGTGTCACCCACATGTAGTCACTTACATGTTGATACCATCGTGCCTTGTCACAACCTAAAATGTGCTAAATGAGGGGATGGAAGGAGTGAGTGCTACAACCCGCTACAATGCATGTTACAGTCATTCTCTTACAATATTGTGGCATATATCTTGTATTAAACAAACAGGCTTTCATTTAACTGAAAAAGTAAATAAAGCTTATGCGTAGTCTGTTGTACAGGGCCTGTCCTAAAGAACTCCTATTTCCATCTGGTACAACAGTTGTGTGGTTGTACTTGCATGGTTATAAAAGTGTGTACAGTGTTGTTTTATATTGCCTTGGCCAGGGCTGCTGCATATGTTACTATTCCGTGTGCGGAAAAACAATGTCATGTCTTAGGCAAGGATATTTTTAAGGCTAAGAATGATGTTGATCATGTCTGTTTTTCATCAGACAATAACTGGCAAACTGAATGCTATGCTAACTAACAGTACTAATTCTGGGTTGTACTGAAATGGGTGGCATGTGGGCCTGGGCAGAAAGAGCAAGTTGTTTCTGGAGGCTCTCCACAGTCAATGCACAGTTCGTATTTCCTCCTATCTGAGTTGGGAACATACAGGTCTGAGTTCAGCCTGTAACTGTGCTATATTGTGTGTTTTGAATCTTTTTTTTTAACAACTCATATGAAGCTCTGGGGTGCGTATTTTATACAGTCACTCTGTTTTCTGGCATTCACAGAAGTAACACTGAGAGTGCTTCTTACTCAAATCCAAAAAATGTGCTCAGGGCAAACCCTGAACAAACATTGATTTCCTTTGGCCACAACAGCCATGCATTGAACCAATATTACTTGAGCAAAAGTACAAAGTGGAGTTATTACTTTCCCTGTGTTGGTGAACATGTTGTGTGACTGCACAGGAGACCTTTTGTGTCGTGTTTGGACTGTGGTGCATGTCTTGTGGACTGTTCTGCTGGGCTCTCATCTTTTAGAAAAGGTAGGCTTTCTAAACATAGGGATATACTAGATTGTCGGTATTTTCTTGCAAGAACTGAACTTTCAAAGCTTGCTAAAAAAAGGGGGTCAATATTTTCTTACGGATGACTAAAAAAAAAGTGCTGCTACTTTAAATTCAGTTCGGTTCCACAGCTGGCTTGTGGTGCATATAATGTCCTAAGCAGGAAACAAGCTGTTCTTCAAGGGTAGTCAAACAAATCAAGCTAATTCACTACCCTAGGGAAATACTTCCAAAATCCTGCCTTCCTCAGGCTAGACAGCAGAGGGCTGAAAAGGGAATTCTTAGTGAATGTGTTGCAATATCCAGTGGCGTCCTCATTAAAAACCCTGTTACTCTGTGGACTTGAGCGGTAAGAGACCATCCAGTGTGACTTCTTTCACATTCACTGGAATAACAGCTGCAGCAGTTTAAGCCCACAAAGCTGAATGTGTTTTTTGCCTCTCCAAAAGACAGGCTTAATAGAAGAGACCAATGTGCAAAACAGTGGTTGGAGCCCTGGTCTAGCTGCTTCTATGTTTCCATGTGCTCCATTGAAAGCTCCTTAAAACCAGGTCACTTTTATTTACCTGCCAAGATGGGATTTTAGGAACTGAAGTCTGTGTATCCAGTGATCTCTTTTCTGGTTTGATCCTTTTTCCTTTCATTCTGAATTTCCTTAGAGCTGTGATGCAGGGTTTAAACTGAAGCCTGACGGTATTTAGCACTTCTTAGAATAGGACCAGAATCTCAGTATCTGGAAATATTTGATTTACAAGGTCAAACAAGAGCAGTGTTGAGCTGGGACAACACAAAGCTTTAAGACAACACAAGTCTTAAAGGCTTGATACATCTGTTCACTCTGTCTTGTGTTGCTTTTTGTAGTGTTTTTTCTTTTGCTTGTTTATTTTGCTTTTTAAAGTATTAATTTGGGCGGATAAATTCTCTGGAGGTTTTTCAGGTCACCAGTCAGCCAGACTGGAGAAAAAAAAATTAAATCATTGTCCTTCATTGTATTTGTATGACTTCCGATTTCCTTGCTTCTCCCTTCTGTCTTAGAATTATTTTCTTTTACAGTCAGCGCCCTTTTGTATGGTATCAGGGTGGATTTTACTGGTTTAGACTACAGGAAGGAACCTAGGCCATAAATAGATGGTATATATTCTGCTAACTCCAAGAATACCGAAATAGCTCATCTTAAAAGACAGAGGAAACCTAGCCAGTTGGCCAAGCACTCGGAGATTGCAGGGTTGACAATTAGTGAGAAGCCTGAAGGAGATTAATGGTAGGCTATGCTCTAAAAAATAGCACATTGGGGCCCAAGAGAAATTTGGCAGGGGAAAATCCTGGAAGTGCCATGTGCTGATGCCTTAACACAGTTTTGCCTTTCTCTTGACACCCCTGGTCCCTGCAAGGTGCTGGCATTCCCATGAGGTGTGTTTGTCTCTGTGATACTGAACGCTCACACAGACTGGGCTAGCTGCCTCTTCTGCCTTTACTGAATGTCTTCAGGAGGGGCATGTATAGGTCTTTTCCAAGGAAATCCTCCTTAGGCAGTCAGCCCTTTCTGTACAGCCAGTTAACTGCAAAGGCCCTGATTATCTTTGCAGATGTTCTTTAGCTGGGTGACTTCTAATGCCGAATAGGCTGGCATTCAGAAGACTCAGCTATCCAGAGCATCCTTTTTTTTTTTTTCTTTTTTTGCCATTAGTAGTAGTTCTGTGTTTCTCACAGAAGGATTGTCCTTCTATGAGAGCAGGATTGTCCATACCTGCCACTCTGGAGTGCTCAGCCATAGCCATAAGCTACAGCTGTTCTTCAGAATAGTGATGAGGATGCCCATCCAAAGATACTTAATTAATTGTTTGTAGCTTTCACATGGCACCTCTGACATTGCTTATGGAGTTTTCCAGGCCTTTTGTATTGACAGCCTGAGCTGCTGTGATTTTCCTCAAGATCAAACAGCAGAATGGGAACAGCGCTCAGCCTGTCTAATAGCTGAATCACTGTGGTGGTGTACAGCAGACAAGTGGCTTCCAAAAGCCTTGCTCTGCCAGAGTGCCGTCCATCATCAAAACTGTGAAATACAGTTGAGTTTCATATAACAAGTTTTTTGTTACCTAAAATACTCTTAAAATCGTGATGCGAAACAGAAAACAACTATAGGCCAGAATTCAGGCAATCCTGCAAGAAATCATCCAAATGGAGAAGGAAAACAAGTAAGAGAATGTAAGGTTTGGGTTTAGGTGGATTTTTGGCTTGATTGGGGAGGGGTTGTCCTTCCACATAGATTTTTCTTGCTTGGTATCAAATAATAAAGTTAGAGGGAACATTTGGTGCTCAGTGAGGCTGGTTGGATGGGTGAATCCTGAAGACTTTGTTCAGTTGCCACTCAGTCTCTCCCCTAATAACAATTTCAGGATTTGGCCAATAGTTGTTGCATATATGTGGTATTTGTCAAGGTTTTGACTCCATTTAGATCCAGAGAATAACATATGATTATTTGTTATTATTTTATACTTTTTCTGTCAACCATGAAAACAGCCCCTTTCTTCAAAGAAGAGTAAAACAAAAAGAGTACAAGAGTTCAAAGGCATCTTGAAACAAATACATTCTTCCTCCATTCCAGTTTTAAACTGTGTCAGCTGTAAGTTTGCAGCACGCACAGTAAGAAGCGTCCCTGGCTCCAAGAAGTGACAGGAAGAAATGACGGACCCTCCTGTACCCTGAGGGTGAGGAGAAGCCAGGCCCTCTGGCTCTCCCTGGGCAGAGCTTTTAGCGGTGTGGCCATGGCACAGAGAGGCGCCGCGACTTGCAGAATCACTCACATGCGTCTCAGGGCAACGAGCAGCTTCCCCGAGGCTGGGTCTGTCACCTCGGCCTCTCTGTAGGAGCAGCCGAGTGCTTCTGTGCCACTCCAATTCCCATTTAATGAAATCGTTGCCAGCTGCCTTTTCTTTGCCCTGATGTGGTGCCTTTGGCCTCTCCCCTCGCTCTCACAGGAGATTGGGGTTTAGAGGGCAGCTCTACCTGGCAGTGTCACATGCCCTCTTCCAGTGCGGCGCCTTAGGTGACTGTCTACCTTCCCTAAGCCCCAGGTGTTGAGTTACTGGTCTAATTCTCTCCCCCTCACTCTGGTGAATCTGGACGGCAGTGAGGTGCCTCCTGCGTTCGTCAGTGCTGCAGGTGCTGCAGGCTGAGAGCAGGGAGGTGAGCATTGCCACCACCTGTGCCATCTCAGAGTTTTTGTGCCCCGCTCACCACCCTCAGGCACATGGCTGCATGATTAGCAGTTGCTGATCAACTCCTATTTTTCAAGGTTAAAGAAGAAAGGTAAAGAAGAAAAAAAGGGTGTGCTGCTTTAAAGGTAAGTGATTGCTTGTGTATTTAGAATAAGGACTTCTTGGTCTGTGCTGCCAAACAAACAGTGTTAAACTGGTGAAATGGTATATGTCGTGTGCTGTCATTTAGTGAAGCGTGCGGCTGTTATGTAAAGGTTTTAATGACTTTCTTCATCTGTCTGCTTAGGAACACCATGCAKCTGGCAAAATTTTGAGAAGGCTCAGGGCGTTAAAGAAAGCTCGTCTAAATAAAGGAGGGTTAACGTGACATTGCAGTTACTTAATCCTGTATTGTCCTGCCATGTGACTGCAGGGATACTGAGGCGCAGCGTTTCTTTTGCCTGGTGCACAGATTATTCTTTTCCTGATACCTTCCAGGATCAGTTGCTTTGTTAAACCTGCCATTGGAAGGAACCAGAGGGGCAACAAACTTTTTACAGCAAGGCTTCAAGGCACAGTGACATTTCCGAGGCACAGTTACAAGCTCACAAGCTGAAGAATGAATCAAAGGCAAACCCTACGTTCAGCTCTTGGACTGGTACCAAAATCAAGGAGAACTACGATTTTAAGGTCAGCTATTCAAAATGAACTGGAAGCATCTGGATTTATTCAGAGTAGTTAATCAGCTATTTGTTTGACCTTTATATCTATCAAGTTAGTTTTCAAAGCAGCAAGCTGAAGCCTGAAAATTCATGTCAAATGTTTTGCATGTGTCAAATCTACTGCACAGACAGTGAACAACTAGCTGCTTTCTTGCACAAAGTTTACAGTTTTAATTGCAAAGCCTCAATTTACCTTGTAGATGAAGATCCTGACAACTAAATCAGTTAGTGAGAGATGGACGTAAACAGCTTCCAGTTTTACCTCTGATTTTGAACAGAATTGCAATATGTAGATATGCCAGATTTGTTTTTGAAGTAATTTCCAAACTAATCCTTGAACTTCCAGTAAGCTGCTTTTTTTGCTAAGTTTGTCACAGTGTCCATTATGTGCAGGATTGCATATTCATACAGAATGATTTCATTTAAACTCCTTATCGGGACATCTTGTTAAATGGGGAAGTGATTACTGTATAGACTATGACAACAGGATATATGAATGGAGGAAGTCTTGGAAAACATCGCTATTCCAGGTGGCATCGTGACGATAGCGGAGAAGACGATGGGCACCCGGAGTGCTATGGAGGAGATGAAGAGGGCAGGCAGCACAGGCTGACCCCATTTGAGAAACTAATGCAGGATATGTCCCAGAATGAAAAAGTGGTGAAAGAATTAACCTTGGGAAAGAGAATTGGCTTCTATCGAATCAGAGGAGAAATAGGAAGTGGGAATTTCTCGCAAGTGAAGCTTGGAATTCATTCCTTAACCAAAGGTAGGCACTGCTGTGTGGGTCACCTGCATGCTGAGCGTATTCTAGTTCTGTACATATACAAACGGACCTCTTGGGGAAGAAAGATGCTGTCTGAACCTTAAATACACGTATAGTTTGCATGTGTCTTTTTTTTGTTGTTGAGTGAATCTATAGGCAGGGTCACAGATAAATGCTTAGGTTTGCATTAGGCTTTTAAGAAACCAGAAACATTTCCTCTAGATGGCAGCTATTACAAGAAAAAATAATCTCTGCACTTCATGGAGTTAACACATCTCATCCCATGGCTCAAACACTCCACGCCTTGAAGCATGGTGTTGTGCCTCCCCTCCTGCAACTCGTCCTGTCCATCTGCCCTCTTCCCTGCCCCAGCTTATGGGCTGCAGGGCTATAGGTGGTGAACCCCCAGGGCAGCCTGGCTCGGCACACTCCTGCCCACAGACAAAGTTAGCAAGGCTTCCTTTGTTTCATCGCAGATTTTACTAGTATGGACAAAGCTTTTATTTGGTCAGAGTAATTTTGGTAAGAAATTTTATGCCTGCTTTACTGACTCATTTACAAGTGGTTCACTACTGTAAAAAGCTGGGACAGGGCTATAGGTGTGGGCTGAGCAGGTGCAGGGAAACCAGCTCTGGTACAGCCAACCCAGGGTTTGTGTTGAATTGTCAATTATTTTTCTTTTTTTAAGTGCAGAAAAGCACCCTATATGCTGCTTCTAGGAAGAACTAGAAAGACTAGGTAACTGCAGTGAACACTTCAGTTATAACTAAGAACTTGTCTTCATCTTTCCTGTTTCTTCTTTTGCCTCTCACTGTCTGACAATAATAGAAACTGTTCTTGTTTTCCCTTAGGGATGACTAGTTGTCCCTGCATCTTTGTACACTACTATCTCCTGTATTTTTTCTCATAGTCTTTCCTTTCCAATTTGATAGACTCGCCTTCCCTCTGTCATCTTACAGGTGAGAGAATGAGGTATGCCCYAAAGCCTTCATGCCGTATTATCTGTTGTTATTTTCTCTAACCATCTCTAACCACCACACTGCAGAGGTGTGAAGGCTCACATTTACCCTCATATGAAGCAGTTCTTGCACTGGGAATCAAAGTGGGGAACTGATGGTATTTATTTTTTCCAAATTTAAGCCTGCCTACGCCTAAGGGTTGCTTTAACTGGGTGTGGATTTTTTGGTTTTACTTGTTTCAGAAAAGCATCTCTGTTCTACTTGGCCCACAGCAAGTTATTTCCTCTTCTGTTCTGTGATTTTTTTTCTTCCAGAGAAAACTGTCTTGTGCTTACTGTTGGAGGAAATGCTGCTCCTGTACTGAGAACAGGAGGAATGCTAATGAATGGAAGTTATAAATTTGATCTGGATGAACCTTTTACCTGTTGAACTTACTCAGGAGACAGGTTGCTTTAGCATTTCAACAGAGTTGATGATTGAAAAATTTTGAACTTCAGTGAATACACTAAGCTTGGACAAACTAAATACCAAAACCATATTTTTTTTTTTTCTTGAAAAGGTTCTTTTTCACCAGAAATCTCTCAAATTATTTTTCTTTAGTTTGTTAGTAGCTTTTTTTGTTAAAATGTTCACTAGGCAAAGAGTTCATTTCTTGATACTAAGTTTGCAACTGTCATGAGGAAGGAAGGATGAAGGATAAATATCTCATGACTCATCTCTGCCTGTGACCTTATCTGTCCTCATAAAATACAGTACGTGGATAGGAGAATAGGAACATGCACACCTGTGCGCACATGCATATCTGCATACACATACACCACCACTCCCCACAAAGAGGATTCCGTTTTTTCCAGTAGATGCACGTGTGTTGGTAGTGAAGTGATGTTCCTGCACAGTGCTAATGAGTACAAGTCTTTTTTTTCTGATTATATAAATTTCTGATTATATAAATACCAAGGCTTCATTATTAATGCTGTTTGGGTCCCTGTGGTAGGGGGAGGTGTATGTGTCCGGGGGCTGTTCAGCTCTCCAGTTACTGTCATGGTGTTAAGTTCTAAGTATGGTCTTTCTCCTTACATGTCACCCTATATTAAACAAGGAAACTATTTTGTTCTTTACTAAGGTGAGCTTTTGTAACAATTACATGTGTGTGCTGTTCTGTAGCCCTTGTGATCTGACGCAGCAGGATACATGAAAAATGTTTTCTAGACGGAGAGAGGAAAAAACTGCAGGATCATACTAGATGAAGAATCTTGTTTTTCTCACAAAGGCTGTCTTGGTTGCTTAGAGGATGCAGGAAAATCTTTGGTGCTGTCATGTGTATTGGGTTATTCAGGAGCATTGCCCACTTTATTAACCTGAATTTTGGCAGAGATTTTCTCCAGAGACCTGCAGAGTTGCTTGCTAAGGACTGTTAGGTTCCTAAGCTCTGTGTAACTGTTATTTTACATACCTTCCAGCTGACAAATGTAGTATGAAAGCACAGCTGAATAGATGCAATTAAGAGCATCCAAAATTTACTGCCAGTCTAATGTGAAACACCAACTGCAAAGGCAAGAATGTCCAGGCACCTAGTTTGCTTTTTTTTTTAAGCAATTTTAACTTGGTTCTGTTTGTATTTTGTTTCCTTTTGCCATCATAGCATACACCACTTCTTCCTGAAATTATTTCTCAACCTTTTCCAAACTTCTAAGATTCCAGCTAGCTCTTTTCAAACCTCAGCATACACTGCGTATAGTCAATCAAAATCCCTTGCTGCTCAGTTTTAGTATTTTGGTAAATAAGCTGCCTGCTAAAAATGCCCGTCTGTTCAGCACTGCTGCCATGCAAGGGTAATGCAGGATTTGTAAACCAAGCATTTTTTGGAAGCAGAGAGTTTAAAAAAGAAAAGGAGGATGTCAGTTTTTTCACACTTTAGGTGGGCTGGTTTTCTTTGCATGTCATGCATATGCAACTGCAATGATGTAGATTTAAAGGAGCTCGGTCCTGATTTACGGTGGTGTGTGAACAAGATCAGGCCCTTCAGTTCTAAAGCTTTTTTTTTTTCCCCCTTTCCTTTTAAAACTTTGCAGGAAGACTGACCAGGAGGAGTAGTAAATTCCAGCAAAAGTAAAGGGAAGGAATTTAACCTAGAAGATTATTTTTTTTTAAAGCCCAAATGCTCCCAATTTTTATAAATCAAGGTGTAATGATGCAATTACATAGTTAAGATTGTAAGAATTGTTATCCCTGTAGTTTCTAAGCATTTAGTTGTGCAAATGTTACCTACTGCGAGCTGATGCTCTTTCCTCTTGGTTTAGGTGATCAATACGCTACCAACACAACAAAGGTTTTAGTCTTTCACCCCTAGGTCAGCAGTCAGAGCTCTGCCAGGATCAGTGTCGTGTGGTGTTACCATTCAATAGCTGCATTTCCTCCCGATTCACCACGCCACCACCAGCACCACGCAGGAGTAGGTACCAGCTTTCCTAAGGGGCTCACTAGAAATCATGGAACAGGTCAGACAGAAGCAGCGTGGGGAAGACTGCCCTGTACTCAGCACAGGCTCCTCCTGAAAACAGGCACATCAAGGGATAATTCAGCACCTTTCACAAGAATCACATTTGCTTGGAATATCTGCCGCACTTTAGTAGGGGGATCAAGTTATGCACGTATGTTACTAAGAAAGGTAAATATACCAAACATGGCATTTTCTTGATCTGTACAGAGATATATGCTTATGTATTCTTAACACTTCCTTTAGATATGTTGAAACACTGAGTTAAATAACTTTATAACATTAAGTAAAAAAATTTTGAATGCTTTTATATCAGAACACATGTACAAGTGTAACGGCCTTCTCACTCTTCTCTTAAAGCAACAAGTAAACAATACTGACTTTTTTTTTAATTTACCACCATGTACTAGAAACCGAGGTGGTTTTTCTGAAAGATCCGATAAAGGTTAAGAAATTGTTAAGAAATTGTTAAGAAATTGTGAACGTTTGACTAAGATATTCTTGGGGAAAAAACTTATTCCTAGGAATAAAGAGTTGTTTTTATTGCCATGATCCAGTTTAATTTTGCTGTCCTGACAACTTACACAAAGCCACTATAAACCTGTTTTAACCAGACTGATCCTTCAAATACAAGCTGTATTCAATAAAGTGAAGACAAAAGCCATAACCTACCAATTAACACAGAAACATAAGGGCAATTGTGATTGACCTACTCATACTGCTCTGAGCTAGCCTGGTGATATGGTGCAGCTGCAGATGTGTATCTCTGTTTTGTAGCCCTTGGCTTCACTGTAGATATGCTACAGAAACATATAGTACTTAACTGCAGCTTTGCATTACCAGGACAGTGTAAGACAGCTAGATTTGCTGTCTTACAGAATCCCTGCAATTTATTCTACTTCACTGTTTCTTTCCCTTCCTCAGAATAAAATCTGTGTGTGATGTGGATTCATGGCCCACTGTGGCATACAGACATAAAAATGTACTTTTCCTGTATTCTGTACAGTACCAAGAACTACTCATGCATGAACGTGTTGGAAAAACTGGCACAGCTACCCTGAGAAAGACAAACCTCTACAACACTGATTTTGGTAACTGAGAATTTGTGGGGGTATGGGATAAGAAGTTAGGGAAGAGTTCTGTAAGTTGCACCAACTTAGAAACCCGTCTCCATTATAAACTTGCAGGGTTTTAGCCAGAGCCCCTAAATTACCCCTGAGTTCGTCTGTCTGCTCTGAAAGAAAGCACCTAAATTTGACACTGCCATTAGTCTGCAAGTACCAGGCTCAGGCCTAGCTCCTCTGAAGAGCACTGAGCTAAGAACGAAAGAGAAAGCGCAGGCTTTCTTTACCAGCATTAGACACTGAAAGCAGATGCTGTGACTGTGGCCATCAGACACGTATTAGCCTGACAGCAGTGGAGCACACTAAGACAGCAGAGGATTTGATTAGCCCTTGCAATACACTACCAGCCCTTAGCTACCTCAGCAGTGAGTAGGATGCCATAGACGGAAAGGGCATGGGTGTGTGTGAAAGATTACAGGGCTTAGTAGGCCTCTGCAGCTTAGCTTATACCGATCAGAGGTGAGCTTTTATTGCCCTTCTGTAGCCAAGCATTGTTGCAAGTAAATAGTATTACCATTTGTACCTATTGCATCAACAACATAGAAAAGCATTTTTCTTTTCAGAGAAAGTTGCAATTAAGATTTTGGACAAGACAAAGCTAGACCGCAAGACTCAACGTTTGCTATCTCGTGAGATATCCAGCATGGAAAAACTGCACCACCCAAATATCATCAGACTGTATGAAGTGGTGGAGACACTCTCAAAACTGCACCTGGTGATGGAATATGCAGGAGGTGGGGAGCTCTTCACTAAAATCAGTACAGAAGGGAAGCTGCTAGAAACAGAGTGTAAAATAATCTTCTCCCAAATTGTGTCTGCTGTGAAGCACATGGTAAGTTGCTCTTCTTCCACAGGCATGTTGCCCCTCACTACTCAAGCAGATTTTGTGGATGTATCTTTTGGTTTTCAACTAGCAGGTTTACTGATACCAAGATTTCAGGCCCACGTTTCTGAAGAGCAAAACAGCTAGAGAAGAGCTGTCTTAAAGGTATCTGAGAGAGCTTTCACATCCACCTCGACTTAGTGCCTCTCTGTTGACAGCTTTTGGGAGGAGACTGAACTGGGAACCATTCCTTCAGCAACAGCATTCTCCTGTCTGCTTGAAGTTGCTGTAGGCACCAGCTAACAAAGCTTCATTTCTTCCCTCCACCTATTTCAAAATGTAAGATCAGTCACTCTTCTGCTAGAAGAAAGTGTTCCAGAGAAGAGGCTTGCTTATTAATGAATGTGGGAGACTAGCATTTAAGTCAGTTAATTCCTGATCCTTGCTTTGGCACAGATCTGTGGAGTTAACACCCAGCAAGTCACTTCCCCTTGCCTAGTCTTAAGTCTGGATTTAGGATGATGCTATTTCTGTAGAGCCCAAAGCATCTTGTAAAGGCAGAAAAGAAGCAATTAACTACTTCAGTACCATCTCGTCTGAACCTTGCATAGTAACTACAGTTACTTAACAGCATAAAAACACGGGAAGACTGTTCTGCAAGTTTAAGAAGTAAAACTAGTATTAAGTCGGCTCAGGGCGCCCTCCGGTGGCTCATATTCTCCTGCTACGTAATAGCCTCAGGCGAAGTCAAAAGCAAGGGTGTTCCCAGGTCAGACATCTAGAAACTGCATTACAAACTGCTCGTGGCATATATGAATAGTGTGCATTTTTTATATATTTTGACAAAATGATCATATGTCCTGTTAAGTGATGGATTAGCTTCAACACCTTTTCCATAGGACAGGTACTCTGCAGCTACTGGAACGTACTGGAACTTACTTTACATTTCAAGATTGCATCTATTTCTTAGCGTTAAACCCAGACTACCAAGCCAACCTCTTCACTTGTACACACTGCAAAACTTCTTACTTTTGCTAAGCCATCAAATTCAGGTTGCTTAAACCGCATCTCACTGCTGCCAGTCCACATGAGGAAAGAAGATCCCTGCCCGTTACTGATGACAGTTTAAAAATCTTAGGCTGCCGAAGGGTTTCCTTATTGCCTCCAGATACATGCACCTTGTTACTTCAAAGGGTAGGGCAGAGTGCTCAAACACATCCATTCCTCATGGTTATTTCAAAGATTAAGCTAAACCCTTACCTAATCAAGACAGCTATATCGCCACTAAGCAGAGCAAATTCAGTTTGAGTCCTTGGCTACTACTGCCATTTCCAAGGGAAAAAAGTACAAGTTACAGCATTATGTGTTTAGTTTAGATTTCTAAAACTAGAAGACAACACTGAAAATCCACAAGGCACAAGTCTGTGGTCCTTTTCTCCTGCAACCACCTATTCCTTAGAGGACATCAGATCACCCAACAGAACTGTAGCATCCTTCTTACTTTATCTGTGATTATGTTCACTTGGTGAACTAAAAGCTTTCACATCGTAAGTCCACAAGCTTACAATATATACAAAAATCGAATTAGTTAAAAGGAAATTATTTTTTGTTACGTACATCATTACAGAAATGTAGTAATTGCAAAAGCAAGTGTTCTGAACGCTGAAAAAATACAGATTTTGGACATGAAGATACCTAGTCTTGTAGGATTAGCCATGATGCCATCACAAATCTGTGTCATGAAAACAGTTTATATTAGTTAACAAGTTGAGACTGCTATTCTTAAAAAAAAAAGCATCCTTCTATCTTCTCCACCTGCTCTATTGTTTTTGTGTCAGTAGAGAAGTTAAAATTGTTTAAATACTTTAACTTTTCAATTTCATCGCAATGCTTATTTCTGACTTTGTCCAAGATAACTCCCTTTCTCCTGTGTGGTATCAATGATAAGAGCTATTCACTTGAGAACTTTCCTGTGAACAAGCTAATACCAAATTTTCCTCTTGTTCTACAGCATGAGAATAATATCATTCACCGGGACTTGAAAGCAGAAAACATCTTCTACACCAGTAACACCTGTGTTAAGGTGGGAGACTTTGGATTCAGCACAATAAGTAGAAGAGATGAAACTTTAAATACTTTCTGTGGCTCTCCTCCTTATGCTGCCCCTGAACTCTTCCGAGATGAAAACTATGTTGGCATTTATGTAGACATCTGGGCACTGGGAATCCTGCTGTACTTCATGATGACGGGTATCATGCCATTTCGGGCAGATACAGTGGCCAAACTGAAAAAGTGCATTCTTGAAGGGACATACAGCCTGCCTCCCTGCCTCTCGGAAACTTGCCAGAAACTGATAAAAGGAGTCCTTCAGCCAGTACCAACCGAACGATACTCTGTCAAACTTATTATGAACAGTGAATGGATGCAAGGAATACAGTACCCCAAATCTTTACAGCCGTTTAAACTGGATCCAAAGTATTTATCAGACGTTGGTGCACTCAAAGAGGAAGAAATCGAAGTTAAAAATATTCTGCAAGATCTGGGAATCACCGAAGAGCACATTCAAAATAACCGGGGAAGAGATGCACGCAGCTCAATAACAGGGGTCTACAGAATTGTTTTGCACAAAGTACAGAAGAAGAGAGCACTTGAGTGTGTTCCTATCATGTCCCACCCAGACCCCAAAGATCAAGACTTGAGGAGAGGAATCGATTCCTACAGTGGGGTGAAGCACACATCCAGGCTGTGTTCTATTTTATAAATTGCACTGCAGGCTTTCTAACTCGGCACATTTAACAAAGGGTTTTACTCACTTTTCATAAGTTCTGGTGTGACACTTTTTGTAATTTTTGAATAAACCAAAAATGTCTCATCTCCTTTGCATTTCTCAAGTCACAGTGAAATGCTCACATACAGAGCTCTCATGCACTTTTTTGTCCCTTGCTCCAGACATGTGGCATAGCCAGTGCAAGAAGCCCAGTAAGTGAAACAGGTAAGGGATCATTAGTGGAGGTGACCTTTTAGTAACAATCAAATAGTATTGCATTTAACACACTTGGGAGATTCCCAGCACAGGCATGTAAAAGTTAACTTCTTGAAAAGCTTCACCTTAGCTTGACACAACTTTACCGCTGCAAACCAGGACAGTTTTTGCAGAGAACTAAATTTAAACAGAAACCAGACCACAATCTAAACAACTGCAAATTCTTCTTTAAAACATCTTCAGCAAATTAAACATGATAAAATGTATACCAGAGTTTTTTTTATTTCATTTAAAGAAAGAGCAATGCTGTTGTTGACCATCGTTCCTGATTTGTCACAATTCAGAGAGGCAAGTTAGGATATGCTGCTTTAACCCCGCATGTGTGGTTGCAATTCCTAGTGCGTAACTCGGTGGGCTACTACCCACCAACCTCTGACACTTTCCGTTACTTGCATGACTCTGACAAGTCTACAACTGCTTGGACTCTAGTTGCACTCCAATAAAGAAAGATATAAGTGTACTCCAAAACTCATGTAGTTTTACATTCTTGCTTTAGCACTAGGTATCAGTAAGCTGAATGCAACCAATAACAAAATGTGCTTATATATTGAACATTACAGGCTTGTACTAACTCCTGCCATACTACTTTGGCAACAAAGGCTGGCAAAAAGCTGATTTTGACACTCTTGACCACTGCAAGTTAAAAGTTGGATAGCCTGACAACTCCAGTTGTTCTGAGCCTCACCAAGATGTAGATACTCTTGCCTTCAGCTTTAATTGCTTATTTTGTGCTTTAATCTTCAACACCATCAGCTCAAATGCAAATGGTGGGAAAGTGCAGTAGCTGTCCTTCTCTGAACAGGCATAGTGGACATGCCTAAGCTAAGCAGTAAAGCCTGTATGATTTTAGTTAAGGCAAGTAAACTAATAGGAGGTTTACGGAGGTACAGCTGGTGCTTTCAAATTTACAGGCAGAATGCCTTATCTATTATGGGGACTGATGAGATGCTCAGTTGACTTTAAAAGGAGTAATTAATGTAAATGAGCAACAGAATGACTCTGAGAAGACACCCATGGGAAACTGGACTCAGTGAGGCTCAGGTAAGTACAAAGCAAGAACCAATCCCCCTTCACAGTTTTTCTGAGGGTGATAAAACACCACCATCTCTCACAGAACAGTAATAAGATGAATTGTATTTCATAAGCTGGGAATTAATTCCTCCACTATAAACAGTTTCCATATGAACGCATTTAAGTTATCTTGAAACACAGCCCTGAAATAATGGCTTTGCACTAGCCTAAGAAACCCTTTCTTTCCACTCTTGGAATGGAATGAAAGATCCAGAAGGTCCACACAGCTTGTGAACCCACAACTTCAGGTTTTCACAGGGCCAGTTTCCTCTTTCTTTCCTGTTAAAGAAAAAAAAAAAATGCATCCTGAAAACCCAACAAGTCAGCACTCCTCCAAGAGGTTTCAAATATCTCAAACTTTATTTTAATAAAGGATCAGGCTCACAGACTGTGAGGTCCCTGTGGTTAACTTTGTGCCAGTAGCTCACTTGGCTTGTCCACTGCCAGCAATGGACTTTGTTCCATGGCAGTTTGTTTTTCTGGTGCCAAGGTAAGTTTCACAAGGGCAACCTAAACCAAAATACTTGCAAACACTATCATCATGCATCATTGCTCCATCCTTTTCAGCAGAACAAACGGATTAGTACTCATCAATTTATAATAAACAACTATTTTACCGAGGCTTGACTGTACAAATACAGCAAGTTATCAAATCCTAGTGAGTGACAGATGATACAAACACTTCATTACACACAAAAAAAATTGTAATTTAACAGACAAATCAGTTTTTGCTACTTTATATTAGATAATGTAGCTTTGTAGAACTAGCAAATAACTAAATTCAACAAAACTTCATTCTGTACATTAGCTCAATTTAAATATATATTACAAGCTTACAAGGCTCATGTCATAGTTATTTCCAATCTGTGTTTTAAAAATCTACTGTAATGGACTACCCATTAGCATTGTATATCTAACACTTGCAAAACTAATAGCTTTTAACTTGCATGTTGCAGCGGATGGGGGAGTGGAAAAAACAAGAAACCCCACTCCTACAATATTACCAATAACAAAAATGACTTCAAAGTACAAAGCCAAATTCAAAGTTAGAAATAGTCTGTTAAAAATTTATTATATAGAGAATAGCAAGAGGACAGAACTCCAAAGTGATCTTCCTCCCTCCCTTGTTTGCCAATTAAAACAGCTCCATACCTAGAAGTTTTATTTGAAAATTCTGCTGCCTTACATACTTCTACTAAACCATCCTGAAAGGTGCCAAATCAATGCACCGAAGAATTACACCCTTTTTGTTTCTTTAGAAGAAAAAAATTATTACTTCCTTCTTTTTCCTCTTTCCTCCCAGGCTGCTGTGATTTATAATGCAGGTATAAAACACATAATACGGATGATAGGAAGAATTACGTAGTAACTAACAGAGTGGGTCAGAGTTTCTTGGAAGAAAACCATCTGTCAGTCTAGCCGTTCTTGATCCAGTCATTTTCACAGGGGAGAGAGAGATTCTATTCCAGCAATGGATATTACTTGGTTCTATACCTTTCCCAAAGCAATGGGGTGATGGGAGGTAGACTGGGAGAAGAAAGAGAAGGTGATAAAGGGAAAGAGAAGAAGTGCAGTATTCAGAAGATTGACTGCTTACTGTCAAGGCACTGAGAACCCTAACATTAAAAGCTTGGACTATTTTGCCACACACTTGAGTACAAGTAGAAGTTAACAGTGTAGGTTTCAAGTCATTGTACATGGAAAGAGCAAGCAGAAGATTCTTTTTTTTTTTTTTTTTCTATGTACAAACACCTTGTAATAGACTACAGCTACTACTCAGCAATTAAAAAAAATTCAGACACGTTAAGGAATCCACACAGCCCCTGGCAAGTCCCTTCATCTCCAGCATATTCATGATTTTAGTGTTCTGAAAATAGTATAAATATCAGTACACCATATTATGACAAATTTTTTCAAGGAGCTTAAACAGTTTTTCCATGCTCCAGTGAAGTACTACTGTACACTGAAACTTCAGCACTACTGCAATCTTTTTTCTCTCTCTCTCCCTACCCTCACTCCTTGTTTCATTCCCCACCTCACAGAGGTATCTTAATGCTCCCCATTGGAAATGGCAACAGTAACGCCTTCAGATTCTGTTGTTGCAGGGATTCTTGGCACTTTCTTAGCAGGGCTTGGGATGTGCTAAGAAGAATGGGAAAAAAACACATTAAATACAGTTTTCTAGTTCACAGACATTCATACTTCATGGCTAGTCCAACTCTCAAACAACATTCATGCTACACTGGATGGCTTGGTCTTAAGTCAATCAAATCAGTCATGCTTCATGCAAATTGATTATGTGAAAAGAGCCAGTTTGTTCTTGTTTCATTCTTGTGCAGTTTCATTCTTTATACAATTAAATGTACTTTTTAAAATCCCATGTTCAATTTTTTACTTCTGGCTTGTATGTTACATATATTAACAAGTATTTAATATAACTTGTTAAACCACTTCCTCTTTTAACATACATGCACATGCTAAGACAAACACATAAACCGTTCCACCATTTAGATCAAACTTTTAAAGAGTGCTGAGTGTTCACCTCATGAACAACGCCTGGGTGGACAACTTCAACTCCTGCCTCCAGAGGTCCATCACCCATGAGCGGGCGCCGCGCGTAAGTTCTCCTGTGTTTTTCATCCACGCGCACAAGGTACCATGTTCCCTCGAAGAGATCTTCTACCGAACACTGTGGAATATAGTTGGCTGTAAAAAAGCCAGTAGCACACTGTTAGTTGGTTCCCGGTAAGGGTTTTACACAACACAGGCCTTCACAGTTTGGATGCAGCAAGACAGAAAAAACGAGTCTGCATTTTCATTTCAGCCGCACTGAGCCAATGAACACGAGCTATTCGGAAGTAGAAAGGGTTGGACATTTCCTTCATTCTACACCCTGGTCATTTAAAGTCAGGTGAACTAAGTGAGGTGCACTTTGCTCTAAGACTAGGAATGATTTATATTTCTGAAGTTCTTACCCAAATGATGTGTTTCCTGTCTAATCTTCATGTTTTCAGCAAAGACATCAGGTGCAATACATTTTCTTGAGTCAAGTCTTGTTTTGAGATCAGAAAGGCTGGCAGTTATTTTGTCCAGTGCAGAACCTACAATGTAAAACCATCATGTAAGGTAGCACCAGTGCTGAGAACTGCACGCTAGCATGTTAACATTTCAAGCCCATTCAAAATATTTTGCATTAGAGAAGTTAAATTTTTAGTCATTCAAAAATAATCCCACTTACTCAATCAAAATGTTAACAGAGTTTGAAGAATAATGTTTATTTGCCCAAGGAGACACTTAAACATTCCCTGGAGCAGGAACATCTTCAGTTTAACACTACTGTCATTAGGCATTGTTCTGTAAGTTTACTTATGCTGGTGGGCAGTGTAACAAGACATTTAGAGGTGAGCTGTGCAAGGGGGTTAATTAACATCTCTTCCTCTCACTCACCAGGAGTGGCATCCTGTGTAACTCTGATGGAATACAGCGTAGCAGCAAAACCAGAGCCATACGAGAACACGCTGATTCTCTGTCCTGCAAGCTGCTCTGGGGAGTACCTGCAAATCAAGCAGCAGTTGTTTAAAGTGAGAATTAAGCAGAAGTGCCAATTTTATATGACTAGAAACTGCAGCTAGCTTAGAAAAAGCAGCCAGCAAATTATATCAACTACAATACACATTTAGCATGCTATGTGCATAAACAATGACTTTTTAAATCACAAAACAGCAGTGTTTGAAACTGTGTTGAGTTCCAAAGCAGCCTAAGCAAAACAGAGCAAAGAAATGCCTGGAATATGATTATCTAGAAGGCAGCTAATTTTCATTCTTAAGTGACCTAAAGCCTAACATTACCAGCCACATCTTGGAAAGCAAAGTCAGAATAAAGAAAAAAGGATCCAAGAAGAATGGTTTAATTTAAACTTAACATGATTTTGTAAAATACTGTTATTGCAAAATAACAGTTATCTGACAGATAAGATCCTCTTTTGGAAGGCATTAAGGAGCTGTTTCAGATCAGCTTCTGACACAGAAATTTTGCATCTGCTTGTCACCTGAACTGCTTGTGTGTGCAGAATGATTTTTTAACTTTAGTCTTGCTGCTTAAGGCAATCTAGTAGGAAAAGGTTTGCTAGATGGTGTTTTTACAAAAGGCTTTCTGAAAGAAAAACCTTTTATGACCTTACATATAAAAAGCTATGAGGGTTTTTTCCCATTTTATGCTTACTGGGCTAGAAGAGAGGCAAGGCAACCATAGACTGAAGGGGTATACATATTTCCATTCTGATTGGATACGAGTAACGAAGCTTTGGTTTTCTGATTGAAGAGCTCTGCACTAGCTTTCATAAAAGCTTTTTCCACATCTCTGTCAAAATATGTATCTTCAAGTTTTACATCCCTATTAAAGAGAGAAGTTCAGAAACAGTTACTAAAATAGCAGAAAGTAAAAACACACCTTGGATGTTTAACAAATTAAGATTATGTGAATAAGGAAGACAGCAGCCATTCTCACCTGAAAGCTTCCAGACCACTGAAAACACCATTTGCTGTTTCTGGGTTCT
This sequence comes from Oceanodroma leucorhoa, assembly GCA_030449065.1. NCBI lineage: Eukaryota > Metazoa > Chordata > Aves > Procellariiformes > Oceanodroma > Oceanodroma leucorhoa. The sequence goes on from JASVER010000093.1 coordinate 395,345, forward strand.
GGTCACTGAGAAAGTCGTTCAGCAATAGTCTGGCCACGGATTTCTGTACCAATTTACAGTAGGGAGAATGAAAGATCATGAATCCGAAGTCATTCAAGGTGAAACGTCTGTCTGTCCCCTCTGGAAGCGGCAGAAACGTTGTGTTACAACTTATGTTTAGTACTCACTTCAACTAAAATAAGATAGGGGGATGGCGGGATACCAGTCATCGTAACACGACAGCATACAATAGACAACCATAAGACCATACTGCTGTTCAGTTCATTTAAAAAACTGCTGCCACTTCTATTTAAAAACTAGGTTTTTACTGATCTTGTGCACCAACTAGCAATGTCTGCCCTTCTTCTAGAAGAAAAAGCTATAAGCTTAACAGAGTCTCCGTATTTCTACCCAGCATTTTGACATAATAAAGAATCTACTTCATTTAACTACCTAATCTTCACACATATGCTTATTATGAGTCATGCAATTACTAAACATATGGGGTAAAAACAAATCTGTATCATTATATAACATTTAAATATTAACCTCAATATCTTAAGAGCCTGGGTGGAGGGCGTAATAACACGCTTTTAAGCAAGGTAGTATACATGACACAAACAAAAGCCCGTAGAGACTACTGCTTATTGATGATCAGGTACTTAGCCATATGAGAACAGAAATAAGACATCTCTTATGGAAAGTGCAAACATTTCAATTGCCTCAGAACACACAAACACACAGAAAGGGACTACATACTAGTCTTTAGACTGGATGCTACCACATGAAAACACATTGTCTGTGTAGTTACACATTCCAGTATTTGCCAGATCTTGCAATATCATTAGGTGAGGCTACATACCCTTTTGCCACTGGGCGTGGATTTTGTTGCGATAGACAGTATAGCAGCGATCTAATGCACTGAGGTAGCACTGTATAGAGAGTTTGCCATCAACTACAGGATATTCAGAGACCATATCTGGTTTATAGAAGTCGTACGCATGCTGCATATGGGTTCCACGCAACCCTGATGGACAGAAATCGACAAAAGTTGAAAATGACTTTATTCAGCTGCTTTGAGTCAATTTGAATATATCACTTAGCACATGTGGGGAAACAAGCAATATTTGGCCCCAGCCAGGCAGGTTTTCGTAGCGCTTCAGGCCCTTTAAGGTAACGTTTCACACAGTTCTCAATTGTCTGTTAAGTACCATAGGACTAAGCATGACAAACACAAGTAATAAATTATTTTCATCATTTTGCCTTGGAAGTAGAGAACCGTGTTATTGAGCTCTAGTCCACTCTTTGTCGATTTTATTGGGGAATCCTCAAGGAAAGAAACAGACAGGAGAACCTCTAGCTGTTCCTTGCTGCCTCCTATAACGGGACTCGGCCAAGTTAGCCCGGAGCAAGAGGAGACAAAGCACAATTTCTGACATTAGTGGGAGTTAATCCAGCCCTCCAGCAGCCCACAAAAAGCAGGGGACAGGCTTCAGAACAGATCCAGTTATCTGGCTAAATGGTATTTGTTTTCTCACAGGACTAACCTCTCTCAAAAATTAACGGAGCATTTGGACCAACTAGCATAGCAACAGCACCAGCTCCACCTGTTGGCCTGGCATTTCCAGTGGCATACACAGCTATGTCTCCAGCAACAACAAGTGCATAGCGTCCTGTCAAAAACACACAGAAGTAACCATGAGAAACAGCCAAGAGTCTAGCACATTTCAATATCCATCAGCAATTTTTAGACTTTGGTTATAGAAGAGATGACCGCAAGATTAAGGGGCTCTTCAACCCTGACTTTTCCCCCCACATTTCAATTTCCTGGCAGCCACCTAAATTTACAGCAAAAGACCAGTGATTATTAGCCATGTCGTTACTTTTTGCACTGTAATTGAACTAGTGGCAAGTGCCCAGAGCATTTAAGAAAAAGGCTTCCAAAGAGAAAAATAGTTTACCCTCTGGATTTTATATGGTGAATCATAAACACTGTCATTATAAGGCAGACTACTCAAAACCAGAGAATGATGTAACTTTTCAAGAAAACATCCTGAACTTACCATCCCAAGAGCTGGACTCGATCCAATTAATAGCATTAAAAAGAGCAGCAGTGCCTCCATAGCACGCATTGGTGGTGTCGATTCCTTCTACATCCGTATTACCAGACTCTTCAAAAAGCTGCATCAGGACAGTCTTTACAGATTTTGATTTATCAATTATCGTCTCCGTTCCAACTTCTAATCTCCCGATACAATCATACGAGAGGCTGTTCCTCTCCATGAGCTTCTGAACCACAGTCAAGCAGAGAGAATTGATATCCTCCCGGTCAGAGCAGAACCCCATCTTTGACTGGCCTAGCCCAATGGTGTATTTCCCAGCATCCACACCATCATACTTCTCCAGCTCTGTCTGGTCAACATACTGAGAGGGAAAATATATTTCCAGTGCAACAATTCCCACATCTTTGGGCCAACAGGATTCAGCATTCACTGGAAGAGACCCAGGCATTGTGGCAGATCTTTAAGAAAAAAAAGAAAACCACAAAACCAGCTGATTTATTCATGTCCATTTTGAGAGACCTATTTTCATTTTCTGTAGGTTTACAGGGTATTCTACACGGACATCTGCAAAAGGCAAGCCTTTGCCTCCAGGGAGACGTTGGTCTGAACAAACTGTAAACATCAATATAAAATGTTACAAAACTTCCAGTAAGAAGTACTTTTAAGTGAAAATACTAATTTCAGCCCTGGAGATGAATAGATGTTGCTTAATCCCAAGTTATTTCACTGAGGCAAAACACACGCTTAGCAAATGTAAAGTGTTTGAGAAATTAGTCTTAATGTTCATTATCCTATTTGCGCTTACACGCAAAGTCTCAATTTTATACAACAAAGCTAGAAACATTGGATTTTTTTTTTTTAAAATGTTGCTAGTTGAGAACTTTAGTTTAAATTTTATCTTTACCAGGAAATCTCTGCCTTAAAACAGGCCAGCACTTTTCAAAATTGCTTTTATTTTTAAACAAAGTGCTCCAAGTTGCTCCTTTTTGTTTATACTTGCAACAAAGATAGCAGAAATTTTTCTGGTATGGTGCGGGTTTTTTTTGTATTTTTGGTCGAGTTTTTTGTTCGTTTGTTTTAGGCATACTCTGTTTTGGCATTCCAGAACACTGGAACTCCTAACGCCAGGCCTGGAGGAATATTTCACAGGCTGAGATGAACACATAGGGGTTCTCCCTCACAGACCAAGCTTTCTTATTTTAACCCCATAACTTTACTGTCACTACACATATACCACATCCTGTCACTTTAACCCTACCCCTATTACCCAGGCAGGCACCATCTAGCTGTACTTTTGCTTACATCCTCACAGAGCACTTGTCCCTTTTGTGCCCAGCTGCAAGTACCACCACACTGACCTCACCCACCTTCTTCCATAAAACCACGACGAGCTCTATAAAGGAGTAACGCCTTTCTCTGCAGGAATGACGACTTTACAGGATGCGTATTAAGACAAGTGGTAGGAAAACATTAAAAGTGTTTTCTGCTACAGTCTTATGTAAGACCTAAAGTAAGAGCGCATGGTTCGCCACACATTTTGATTGCCTCAAACAAAGAGTTTCAGCCATACCTGTGATGTACCTAAAAAAACCTATGTAAAGTATTTCTCATGTAGCCTTCATGCAAAACGGAAGGACAACACTATTTAAAGCCGCTTACTGAAGCGCTGCAGAACAGCCATACAGCACGCTGCCACGATTTTAACCGAAAGAGCACCAATTTCGCCTTGTTTCTGTACCCTGCTGCCACCCCAGCTCCGCTCGCCCGGGACCTCTCCTCCCTTAACCCACCCTGTCACGACGTCCCTCACCCCAGGCGACCGCGCCGCGCCGAGCCCGCCTCGCTGAGGGCACTGAGGGCGGCGGGCCCCGGCCTCAAGGTTACCCGTCACCCGGCCGAGGAAACGGCGAGGAGCTGGCGCGCGGGCGCCACTCCGCGTCCCACCCGCAGCGTGGATCCCCCACAGCGCGGAACCCGACCACCTCCCGCCTCCCCCACCGCAGGCGACCGCCGTCCCGGCCCTTACACGTTACGGAATCCCATGGCCGGCGCCCGGTGCGGGCAGTGCGCAGGCGCGGGGAGCTCGCCCCGCCCCTCCCTCGGGGGGGCGGGAAGTGCCCGGCCCTTCCCGCCCCGCCCCCCCCCAGGATGTCGCTTCGAGGAGGTGACAACGAAGGAAAGCGGCGGCATCCCTGCGGGCAGCACCCGGCCGCCTTTGCCCTGCGCGATGGGGGGGTGGCCTGGGCAGGGGGACACGCCCGCCCCGCCTTCCCCAACTTGGGTGGGCGCCTCTGTCGCGGCACTGGGAGGCGACTAAGGGACGCGCCGAGGGCGCCGCCGCTTTCAGGCTTCTTCCTGGCCCCCCGAGGCGGGGGCAGCGCCCACCGCAGCTCACCCAGCCGGTGCCGGCTCCGGCGAGAGGCGCTGGCCCCGCCGGCTGCCCCGGGCAGGGAGCGCCCCGCCCCGCCCCGCGCCGCGGGCGATGCTCTACGGTGCTGCGGGCAGCGCCCGGGGCGGCGTGCGGGCGGACACCCGCGTTAAGAGACACCCAGACACGCCAGTTTTGTTTTTTCTTTCTGCCTTTTTTGCTCTTTTTT
>JASVER010000093.1:400028-436257 GCA_030449065.1 Oceanodroma leucorhoa
CACTGCAGGCACTACTTCAAAGGCGCTTGCATCCACCGGACACACCGCTCCCAGCTATGCCGGCCCATCTTCAAGCCCCGCGGGCGGCTCCGCAGCCCCGCCGCCCCACGCGTGCTTCCCGCACGCGGCTCCGCGTCCCCCGCCGCGGCTGAGGGGAGAGGCACCGAGACGACGGCGCACGCCGCCCAGCCCAAGAGCCTTCGGCGGCCCAGCCGCCCTCACCTGTCGGAGGCGATGGCTCCCGGTGTCGCTCGCCGCTCCGCGCCCGCGTCCGTTCCCACGCACGGGGGACAACACGGGCCGCCGGCGTGCGGCGCCTTTAAACAGCCCCGCCGCCCGGGCTCCGGCCCGCGCCCTGAGCGGCAGCTCCCCCCGCCAATCACAGCTGCCACCGCCCAGGCCCCGCCCGCCGGCTGGTCCGCAGCGGGCCGAGAAGGCGGGGGGAATGGTGTGAGAAAGTGACGCGGCGTGGCCAGAGGGCAGCGCGCCAATGAGGACGCGGCAGAGGCGGCGGGCGCTCAATGGGAGCCGAGCGCAGCGCGGGGGCAGCCAATGGGAGCGCGCTGCCGACTGCGGGTGAGAGTAGGACGGCTGCCGGTCCCCGGTGAGGCTGGGAGGCGGTTGCCCGGCAACGGGAGCCAGGGCCCGCCCCGGCGAGAGCCGCCCGTCGTGTCGCCCCGGCCCCGGCCCCGGCCCCGGCCCCGGCCCGGGGGGTCCCAGCGGCGCCCAGGGGTGAGACCGGGCGCGGAGGGCTGGGAGGCGGCAGCGGCGGGCTGAGAGGAGCCCCGGGGCTTGTGGGGGCGGCAAGGCCGCGAGGCGCAGGCCGGGGGCGGGCAGGGGTCAGCGGGGCAGCAGGAGGCCGTGGTGCAGGCAGCTCGCCTCAGGAGGCGCAGCCCCACGGCCGAGGCCTGCGACATCTCCCTTGCCTATGAAACCGACCCGCGGGCCTTCCCCTTGGCGGACCAGGACAAGGGGCGCGGGCGTGCACAGGGGCTCTGCCCCCGAAATTGCCTCATGGAGGATGTGATGTCCCGTCCTGCCTGCCCCGGATCCTCTCGAAACAGTCTCTTCCCAGCTTGTTAAATCAAGAGTGTGCCAAGCCATATCTCATACCGTTACTGTTATTTGGCCAATTCACAATTAGCTAATGCACGGGTTTCACACGCCAGCCTCCGTAGCCTTTAGGCCCTGAGATGATTTATGTCCAGTTAATCCATTGCTGCGCAGGTTACTGAGCATCCCCAGAGGAGTCCTCCCTGCCAGTATTGGGAGCACAAACCTTTGTTGCAGACGGGAAACTGCTTGATAAAAGTCACACACAGATTTTGAAGCCTGGATAATTTGGTTGTAAAACACTGCTCGAGTCAAAGACATACACTCCCTTAGCAGCTGGTGTCAGGTTCTGTGACATCTGATTGCTACAGCTAGCAGAAGACAATACCTTGCTCACCTCACACAGTATCAGTATTAAAATGGTGTTATTTCCGCCATCTTAGAGGCAGGTAAAAATAATGCAAAAGAAAGGGAAAAACTGTCATTGAAAGTCTTAATTCCTATCGTGTTTGTTCAATCTATTTTGAGCTTGTAACCGTTCTGCTATCATCATGTAAAATCACAGATTTGTCATATAACTCTTWGTAGTGCAAGGATTGAGAAATACTACTCAGAAATTGGGAGAAGTTTTGTTTGCACGTGTTACCGTGGAGTCTTCTGATAAGCTGTGTACAAGCCAGTTCCATTTGTAATTCTGAAAAAACACGTTGACAAAATGCAAACTCAGTAGGTGATGACATAGTTACATCATGTAGACACACTTATCTTCTGTGCCTACAGAGCAAATGGACTTCTGGTTAGAAAAGTTGAATTTCTGCTCTAGGAATCTAAAACTTCAATTCCTCCTCCTTTTTCCTTCCTACCACAAAAAAAACCCAAACCCAGAACTGTGTCCTTGTTCTAGGCTTAAAAATGGCCTCCTAACGCCAGCCTCTCATTATATGCTTTGGTGGCAAAATGTTTCCTGACGTCGGGCTACTTGGACTGTTCTGGCTTTAGAGAAGAACAGGCGCTCAGAAGGAGAGGAAGCAGTTCATCTCGTTGAATTTGCTCATGTTAGGGCTGCGAGCGCACCCTGAGACCTTGCAGCCCCTTCCCCACTCCCTGGGGGCTCAGCTACCTGTGCGCGAGGCCGGCTCCGCTACAAGGCGCTGATGTAGCCTGGGATGGAGCTGCAGTGAGAAGAGCTGTGATGAGGAGCTGCAAGGAGCCTCCTCAGTGGCCTCTTCCCTTTCACTTGGCTCCTCGGTGGCCTCTTCCCCTTCACTTGGGAGCTGTGCTCGAACTTGGGCTAAAGGCCTGAGCGGCGCCGCAGCTGTGCCTGTGCCTGGCTACGTCCCTTCCTGATCCTGAGCTACTGACTTGACTTACTAGCTTCACCGCTGACCTGCTCATCACTACTGACTTGTCCAGAAACCTGGACTCTTGGCTGACCCTGCTTGCTGTCMCTGGCCCTGCTCTGCTTTTTTGTTTGGGCACTGTCGGAGTGTGCCCTTGTCGGCGAGGTCACTGCCCTGCCTGCCTTGTTGTCACATTCGGCTCCTGGCTCACCCGCCCTTGCAGAGCAGCCTGCCCTTGCTGCTCCCTGCCAGTTTCAATCTGCTGGCCTGTAAGCCTGCACTCACATGGTGGTGGGGTTTTTTTCTGATAAATGTCGTATTGGCTTTCAAAATGGTAAATGCAGAACTGGTTTTTGCAATTGGTTTTCTGGTGTGCAGTCAACAATAAATGCAGATGTAAATAGTGATCTTCTTATCTTTATTACATCTTCACAGATGCCAAAATGACTGAGATTAGCTAGGGGAGATGATCCATATTATTGCTTTCTTTTCCATGGTCCATGGTACAAGATGATGAATGATGTCCCATAGTCTTTGACATTAATTTTCTGTGTTGTGGAAGATCATATGACAGACATGCAAGAAATCATTGCTATTAATTTAAAATCATGTATTTGCAAAAAACAGCCCCCACCAAATTAACCACCTACAGCCAATAAAATTATAACCATGTTCTCCTATTGTGCCAGTACTGAAGCGGGTTTAAAGATTACACCCTGCAGATGATGAAGGAAAGCTAAAAGGTAAAATGTGGCAGACAGTTGCTGGATTTTCAGAATTTTAAAACTGAGGTTAAGGACACAATGCAGTCCCAGTTCTTAAATAATTATCTGAAGTTARTCAGAGACCAGGTATCTAATCTGCGCTGCTAAAAGCAATGTATTTGTCTCCTCAGGATGTTTCTGGATCGATGCTAATTTAAATTTACATCAGGTCCAGACATCCTCCTTTTACAGACTAGCTTGATGACTAATTCTTTATAGCCTAAGTTCTACTACTTATTAATCAGTACRATTCATTTTATAATTGTTGCCAACAGCATTATTCTTTTTATTCAGCTTTATTAGGCTCCTATCTGCTTTTCCTGTCACTGAGTGTATTGCAAGAGAATACTTACAGAAAAGTATTATTATTTCTTCACAAGAAAGGATCTGCCTATATTGTTATTGCGATAGACGACAATTGGTTTATATGAATTTCTCGGAAAGATTGCAGTAATAACATCAAAGTTGTTGGTTGATCTTGTTCCAGACCTCTTAGGTAATTAATTGTAGTCCTCTCACCAAATTATGCTCCAGACGTGTGATTGCCACTATTTCCAGCCCAGCTTGTGAGAATGCAGGTCATTTTCCTTTCGTGGTTTTAGAGCTTAACCAATCTGTCCAGTGAGATTTTCAATCGCGACTGTATTCAGTATTTTGGACTAATGTACCAAAATGAATGCTGCACCTCGGTAACCTCAGAACTGGAAACCCGAGAATGGAGAGGTCCATTTAATAAAGATGGTATTGCCAAATAAACTCAGCATAACTCAGAATAACCGTGGAGCAGAAACATGCTCAGATGTGGCTAGTCAGAGGACAAACACACTTCCTCTTTCTCCATTAAAATCCACACTCTTTTGCTAAAACAGGAGTTTGAATTTGAGTCTCTCTCAGCATTTTTCAGCTAGAAGTGGGTGGGATCTCCTAATCCAGTACTGTTTTGAAAGAAAAGCGTTTGCTGTCTGATGACTCACGTTTACTTCTAGCTTTAAGCCAGTGTATCAAATTTAGGGCACTGATTTTGTCTCAATAGATCCAACAGGTTCTTTGCTTCTGTTAGTAATTCTTAAGCAATTCTACCTGTGACTTTTTTTTCTAAAGCCTCCTAGAGTGATAAAGACTGTCATATTAGGTTAATAACTCTTAAAATAAATGAAACAACCAGATTATTAAAGCTGTTTCTTAAGTCCGTTTAAGAGCGAATTTATTGGAATTTTCAAGAATATTAATTAGAGACCTAATTTGGATTTAATTCAATGGGAGCTACACTTCTAAGTCACTAAAATAATCACTGGGGTTGTCAGACGCAGCCAACTACATCTTTAGGCACCTAAACCCACTGAAAAGAGAGCTTTAACCCAGCATTTTCAGGGAGAAGGAAGTCATGTGCCATAATAATCTCTTCCACAAAACAAGATGTTGAGATGACTTTAGTGAAAAAAGTATTGATTTTATTTTGTTGCCAAGTACAAAATAGCAAAGGTCAAAAATAATGCTCAGGTACAGAGAGGGTGAGGTCACCCAAGTGAAGGTTTGGAAATTGGAAGGTTTTTCTTTCACATATTTGTGTGTCAGGGTTCAGGGATAAATGAAACTGTACCAGACAGTAGATCTTTCCAGTGCTGTTTTGATTCTTCATATACCATTATCAGGGAAGAAAGTTTTTTAGATTGAATGACTAGAAGAAGTTACTTCTAATTCAATTCCCAAAAGAATGCACAGGAACCTAGACTTGAAACACAGTTGGCAGCTGGGAGAGGACTTCTGTCATCTCGTAATCTCTCAATTTGATCTACTGAATCCAAGAGAACCTGATACAAGATAACACACACTCTGAAGAACTGGGAGATGTAAACAAAACTATCAAAACCTGTCTTTTAAACTAGGTACAGTAAATGCAAATATTTCAATAGTATTTGAGTTGCATATCTGGCTGGGTCTTGAAATATTTGTGACATTGTAACAATTCCAGTTACTAAAAGCTGTAAAAATGCATTTAGATCACACTTTGCTGCTTTTATACAGTATGCGTAAAAGAAGGAACTGCAGCAGTGTTATAATTTCTAATACAAAGCAGTAATCGTTGGACAGATAAGAACTTAAGATTTGGGGGCCAGGAAAGCTGCTAATAAAAAAGAGGTCACCACTAGGAAGCAGATACTGCTCTCCAAACTGGAGAGAGAGCTGCAGCTGTGCTGCATGCTTACAACCGGCAGAGGACAGGTCTGCAAGCCAGGACTGTATGGAGCTTCCCAGCAGCCCATGCCTAAACTGGCAGGGACTCCTTTCCCCTTCCCTTTCCCCTTCCCTTTCTCCTTCCACCTCCCCTTCCCCTTCCCATTCCCTCTCCCCTTCCCTTTCCCTTTCCCTTTCCGTTCCTGAGTGTCCAGGAGTTCCCACTCTTGATGGCAGTGCTGCTGTGGTCTCCTCTAGAGCCACAGTTTCACTTTTTATTATCCGTACTATCAGCTTGGCTTTGCTCCCTTCTTTCTCCAATCTCCAAAACTTTCCTGACTTGCCTTTACCAAGTGGGAATATTTAATGATTCTGGAGGTGAAAYAGATGGTTCACAGGGGCCTCAGACATGCCTGTGTCAGCCCGGAAAGTTAGGTGCACACTCTAATCCTGTGAAATGCTGAATATCTCTGATAGAACAGGCATGGAAATTAGGGTACACTTCATACTTTAGCCAATACTTAGGGTACACTCTATATACTCAAAAAGCCACTAGTTGCATTGATGGAAAAGCTATGAGGAGCTGAGATGCCATCATAAACCCACCTAGAAATCTGTGATTCAACAGGGAAGTGTGAAGGTAAAATCTGTGATCCAGAGCAGAACGTGGGGAAGAAAATAAATAGAACTGCCAGAAACAGTAAGATATTGATACTGTTGTGTAATGTATTTCAGCAATTTAGTGTTCCTGGTGCTCTGCTGACCTGGGCAGGAGGATTGGATTCTGTCTAATGCCCATTCACTATATCCGTGTGGTGTCCAGTCAGTGCAGCATCAGAGTGCAAATGAAATGGTGGAAAACGTGTGCTGTTTCAGCTTGCATCAGCCAGGGTCACATCCTCTGCCTCCCCAGCACGCTGAACACGGCGTTCGGGAGGAAGAGCTTCTGTGCTTGTTCAGAGTCAGAGAGAGCAATCCCAGCTCCTGCTCCTGGCAGAAGGCTTCCTGCGTGTCATTTCAGCAGGCAGAGGATGGAGCTATGCCAATGCAGGTGGTGTACACAATATTCCTTGGAAACTGGAAGAAGGGTTAGATGAGCTGCCTCATCCCTGTTAGGAGGCTGTTGGCTCATCAGAAAGGATAATTATGTTTCTTGTTTTCTCTTATCTGTTTTGGAAGGAGTCCGTTTGTTTCATCAGATATACATCTGTGGGAGTATGCTACCTATTCTCTAGTGACCTTGCTACAGATGTTCATCTTTATTTTATTTAGGGAACCTATCAGCAGCTGCTTCTACCTACTGTCATCTGCCATGCTTTCTCCCATGTTTGCAGTATGTAGTTAGACTTTGAACAATTACAAAACAAATACAAGCGACAACTCTGAGGAGCTAATTTAAGTCAAATGCAGTGAATGAAAACAAACAGTAATTAGTAGGGAAAGATGAGGAAGAACAGAATTATGCTGCTATATTACGTATTTTTGTCTCACTAGGTAAATATTTTAAGTACGCATTCTATGGCACTTACTCTTTTTAAGACCTCTCTTTTCCCTCATTTGCTGCTTTCCACGTATGCATCTCTGAGGAAAAGTGCCTTTGACTGAGATGTCTTTGTGGAAATATTAAATTAGTTTGAAGTTTCCAAGGAAGGAGGGAGGGAATTGGAGACTGTGCCACACGGGAGAAGGCAGTGCCGTGCAGTGGGAGGGAGGCAGTGGAGCGGGTAGCCAGACTGGCATCATTGTTAGTCTTCAAAGAAAGGCCTTGAGGGACACGTGCAATCCTCAATGCTAATTACGAGAAATTCAGCAAAGAGGGTAGGAAAGACCCAGTTGAAGGATTTGAATAGGGGATTGAATGAACAAAAGCAATAGAGAGAATCTTTATTGCATAGCTTCGGATGCCACACTTTGAGCCCRATGAACAGGTTTGGTTATTATCACTGAAATGGTATTTCATGATAATAACAGCTGGGAGCAGAGGTTGTTTGGAATACGTAAAACATACATGGTTTTGGCCAACTTAAACTGAACTAGTATCTGGAAAGATATCTGTAAAATTATGTAAGAAGGGGAAAAAAAGAGATTAATGACTGGAAGACTAGAAACAAACAGGCAATAGCACAAAGATGATTGCAGACAAGGAAGAATAAGGACCAAGAATGGGACTGGGAAAATCGAGCAGTGAGAAGGAACTGCATACTGGCATGTTAAAACAGAAATCACAGGGGAGATTGCCATGAAAGGGTGGGATTGCAGAGGATTTAAGTCTACCAATAGATCTAGGAGGTACAGTGAGCACTTGCTACAAGACATTGTCAGGAACACCTTGTCATTTGGCTGGTAATCTGATCAGCATCATTCTTCTGTACAGGTATTTTCTGCCACTGTTTTCTCTAGCAAATAGATATTTCAAAAGTCATTTTAATGCTACAGTCATCCATCATTGATGAAGTCTGATATCTTTGTTCCCAGTGCCGAATGCCAGAGGTATCTTCATCATGGGGCTTGCTTCATCATGTTACTGTTTCTTTTCTTTCTTTTTAGTATTTTTGGTTCTTCTCCGCTTTCTACCATGAGTTTTTTTTCTGGGAATCTTGTGCTTATTCTTCTTCATCCATTTTTTAACTTTTCTAATCCGTGGGCTCACACAGAACTTTCTGCCTTCTATGTAGAGACTGCCAGAGCAAAAATTGGTTGTCAGTTTCAAAGAGAAAAATGTAAAAACTTCAACTTTTTAAAACGATCATACTTATCATTCACCTATGAAGATCACAAAGTTAGACTTGGTTAATCTTAAATTATATTTTATACTACGTCTATTCACTTTTATCTGGTTTCAAATGTGTAAAAGTTAGGATCTAAGGTTTACATGATTACACTTGTCTTCCAAAATCTGAAAAAAAGTTTCACTACTTCAGTGGGTCTGAAAAGAACCACAGTGCAAAACAGTACATTTCTATGGCCAATAAATAAGTAGACCACTTTATTATTATTATTGTCATGATCATCATGCAAATGTCTAGAAATAAAAGATGTCCAGGATTTCTTTGGAATTTATCAATTTAACCCAAACAGTGTGATATCGTACSAGCCAAAAAAAACAGAATCAGAAATAGCTTATGTACAAAAGTAAAGCTGATTTATTGAATTTAGGCAAGGTTTGTAGAGGATCAATAGGTGGAAAAAAAMCAGAGAAGTCTTAAGGTGCATGAGTCATTCTTCAGTTCTGAAAATAAAGCAAGTGTCAAAGTTAGTGCAGGCTGAATAACGATAAATATTATTACTGAAAAGGAAAATCAATTTTAGCAGTCAGAATTTTAAATGGCACAAGGAAGGACAGTTCTTAAATCACACACAATCTTGTTTTTCATTGAATTTGTGTTTGCATTCTAAGATTCTACTTGTTTAAATGGCGCCTAGTAGGTTTTAGTGTGACAGTACCCCTTTCACRGTGAAGGACCCAAAAGATCTCTTACATAACAGCTTCTAGGTGACACAGGCCATCCGCTTTCTGGATTTCAAACCTCTCCACTCTTCGGAGAATTCCTTTGGGAATTTCATCTGAAATTTTCGTGCAACAGTTAAAGGCCCCAGGAAACAAAGCTAAGAAGAGTAATAACAATGTTAGAAACAACATAGATATGAAGGGGACAAGTCAGAGCTTGACTTCACAGAATCACAAAATGGTTAAGGTTGGAAGGGACGTCTGGAGGTCATCTGCTCCAACCCCCCTGCTCAAGCAGGGCCACCTGGAGCTGCTTGCCCAGGACCATGTCGAGATACCTTTTGAATATCTCCAAGAATGGAGACTCCATATCTGGACAACCTGCTCCAGTGTTTGACCAACCTCACAGAAAAAAAAAAGTGTTTTCCTTTGTTCAGATTGAATTTTATGTGTTTTAATTTGTGCCCATTGCCTCTTGTCCTGTCAGTGGGCACTACTGTGAAAAGCCTGGCTCCCTCTTCTTCTTTCGTTCCCATCAGGTGTGGGAATGATCATTACAACATCTTGATGAGAATTCCCTTGAGCTTTCTCTTCTCCAGGCTGAACACTCCCAGCTCTCTCAGCCCTTCCTCATATGCAAGATGCTCCAGATCTTTGTGGCCCTTCGCTGGACTCTCTCTAGTAAGTCCCTGTCTCTCCTGTACTGGGGAGCCCAGAATTGGACCCAGCACTCCAGATATGGCCTCACTAGTGCTGAGTAGAGGGGAAGGATCACCTCCCTTGACCCTGTGACCGGTACCTCCTGCTCCCAACCCCTGGTAATGTGGTTAGCATAACTAATGCTATTATATGAGGCAAGCAGCCATTCCTTGTGACTGAGCGAGTTACGTGTTCTTTCCCTTTCCCTCATTATCAGGCCCTGACGGTCCTGTGAACCAAGTAGACGAACCAAACAGATTTCTTCTTCCCTTCCCTACCAGCCCCCAGCATGTASTGCTGCCTGGCATTATTCCTCCCCAGATGCAGGATTTTGCATTTCCTGTTGTTGAACTTCATGAGATTGCTCTCTGCCCATTTCTACAGCCGGTTGAGGTCTATCTGTAAGGCAGCAAAACCACGTGGTGCATCAGCCACTGCTTCTATTATTTTATCATCTGCAAACTTGCCAAGGGCATATTCTGTCCCATCATCCAGGTCATTAATGAAGATGTTCAACAGTATTGGCCCCCAGGGTACACCACTGGTTACTTGCTTCCAATTTGACTTTGTGCTACTGATTACAACCCTCTGGACCTGGTCATTCGTCCAGTTTCGAGTCTGCCTCACTATTCACTCATCTAACCTATACTTTGTCAGCTTGTCTATGATGATGTTATGGGAGATGGTATCAAAGCTTTACTGAAGGCGAGGTAAACAACATCCATTGCTCTCCTCTTGACTACCAAGCTAGTCACCTCATTGTTGAAGGCTATTAGGTTGGTCAAGCATGATTTCCCCTTCATAAATCCATGCTGACTACTCCTGATCAGTGTCTTGTCCTTCAGATCTTTGGAAATGCTTTCCAGGAGGATTTTCTCCATCGCCKTCCCAGGGATTGAGGTGAGATTGACCAGCCTATAGTTCTCTGGATCTTCTTTCTTGCCCTTCTTGAAGATAGGAGTGATATTTGCTCTCTTCCAGTCTTCAGGAACCTCTCCCAGTCACCATGACTGTTCAAAGATAATTGATAGTGGCCTCACAATGACATCAGCCAGCCTCCTCAGCACTGGTGGGTGGTGCATCCCATCTGTCCCTGTGGCCTTATGTAGGTCCAGTTTTTTCAAGTGCTCCCTAATCGGGTCCTCCTCCACTGATGATAAGTGTTCCTTGCTCCAGACTTTCCCTTTGGTCTCAGGGACCTGGGATTCTTGAAGGCCAGTTTGGATCGTAAAGAGTGAGGCAAAGAAGGCGTTGAGCACCTCAGCTTTATCCATGTCATTTGTCACCAGTTGCCTTGCCCCATTCAGCAGCGGGTTCACATATTCCCTCCTCTTTCTTTTGCTATTTATGTACTTGTGGAATCCTTTCTTGTTGCATGTCACATCCCTTTCCAGATTCAACTCCAGCTCATCCTTGGCTTTCCTAACTCCATTCCTGCATGATCAGASAGCAACTCTATACTCCACCTGGGTCACCTGCCCCTGCTTCCACCCCTTCGTTCCACACTGTTTCTATGTTTGAGTTCAGTTAGGAGCTCTGTGCTCATCCATGCAGGCCTCCTGCCACTTTGCTTGGTTTTCTGTTTGTCGGGACAGACCTTTCTAGAGCTTGGAAGAGGTCACCCTTGAACATCAGCCAGCTTTCCTCGACCGCGCTTCTCTCCAGGGTCATATTCCATGGGATTCTTCCAAGCAAGTCTCTGAAGAGGTTATAAATCTGCTCTCCTGAAATCCAGGCCTGTGGTCTTGCTTTTTGTTCTGCTCCCTTCTCTTAGGATCCTGAACTCCACCATCTTATGGACACTGCAGCCAACGCTGCCTCTGACTTTCATGTCCTTGACCAGTTCCTCCTTGTTTGCAAGTGTCTGGTGCAGTTGAGCACTTTTCCTTGCCGGTTCCTTGATTACTTGTGCTGGAAGATGTCATCAATGCACTTGAGATTGCTTGAGCACTGCTCTATTGTCCTTCCAGCAGATATCAGGGTGGTTAAAGTCCCCTGATGAGGGGGGGGACCAGGGCCTGTGAACGTGAGGCTTTTTCCAGCTGTTTGAAGAAGGCCTCATCTACTTCTTCCTGGTCAGGTTTATAGCAGACACCCAATACAATGACACCCATGTTGGTCTGCCCACTAATCCTGACCCAAAAGCTCTCAGTTGGCTCATCATCCATCCCCAGGCAGAGCTCCATGTGTTCCTGCCGCTCTCTTGCGTAAAGGGCAACTCCCTCTCCTCGCCTTCCAGCCTTTTCTTCCTAAAAGCCCGTATCCCTCTATTGCAGCACACCACTCATGTGAGCCATCCCACCATGTCTCTGTGATCCCGGTGAGTTCCTAGCCCTGTACCTGCAGACAGACTTCTGACTCCTCCTGTTTGCTCCCCATGCTGCATGCATTAGTGGAAGGGCATTTCAGAGAGGTATCAAGGGTTAGTTATCTTTACAGCTTATGGGACGAGATACCATCCTCTCAGCTTCTCCCACAAGGCAGGTAGGTGTTTTTGTTGTTTAAAAAACAGTTCCTCCACCTGTCCTTGGGCACACATATATAAAGGCTTGTTACAATAAAATAAAAATAATTAAAAAAAAAGATATCAGTGTTTTATTTGTGGAAGATCACCAACATTAATGACACAGGAAGTGTCAGGAGTATAATTTAAAAGCTCTGCCTTGTGAGGTTGAATCAGGCCCATTATCTTTTGTCTTTGAAATTATTAATGCTGTTGCTGGGTTTTGCGTTTTCTTTTGCCCCAAGGGCTCCAACTGCTGAAAGTGTCTCCACTAGGGAATGATCTCCTGCAGATTTCTTCCTGCTTGCTAATACCATCTTGAAAATAAAAAGTCACTGAACCTTAAAAAGCAGATCTGCTCTAGCACAGAAATAGATCTTTTAAAAGGGATTCCCTTCATCAGCTCAAAGACTAGCAAAGCTATGTGGCTCAGGGATTTATCTAGGATGTGGGGGTCTCAGGATCACACCCATGCTTCAAAGTGAGCACAACAAGGACCCCTGTGTCCCAGTCCATGAACTAACCTGGAAAAGTGGGGAAAGAGTCTTCTTSCTATTTGTTTTGATTATTTTTTTTTCTTAGCCTGTAAATCATGCTGTTCCTTAAGTAATCATTTAGCCTTGGAGCGCAAGAGTCATAGAGCAAGAAAAAAAGAAGCAGGAGAATCAGTTTCAGTTCCTGTAAGCAGGAGATGAGAAGTCTGTTTAAAAATTTCCTGTAAGCAAGAAGATTGTGTGCTCTGTTCCTTACAAGAGGACTCGCTGAGCACTGAAATAACAGAAGCTGTAGCAGTGAGCTCAAGCAGCTAGCAACGTAGCAGGAGTTGCCGAAGACCAGTCACACTACCCGCTGCAGCTTGCAGGGGGCTTTCGTACCGGTGGAGTTGGTGACAGAGCCCTGGGATTTCACAGTTGGAAGGGACGGTGAAAGAAAGCAGCTGGCCTAGCAGTTGCCTCCTCAGCAACCCAGAGAGGAAGACTATAAATAATCATATAGTGCAGAAGGATTAATTAAGTGTTGAATGTTACCTGGATTATTTCCCTGTTGTCCTTTGCTTTTCTCTCTTTGATAACATAGTGCTTGTGAAGCCAATTAATTCATGTTTGCAAATGGGAATTCAGCTCACTAAGCACCACTTTTTCTGAGGGCTCAAGACAGTGTTAGTGACACTAAAGTATGAACTTTCGTTGTCACCAGTCAGCTCCTGGCAGAAGGATTATGTGGGATAAAAAGTCAAGGAAAGGTAATTATACCTTGAACTCTATCTGAGGTTGCTGGCTGTGCTTTTTGGAGAGGTCTAGTCCTGTGCTTCTTTGGGGTCTAGTAAACTAAAATACTTGGCAAGGCCAGCACTGCCAGCCTCCTGTGGAATGGCTGGATATTACAGAAGGTCTTAGGATGAGCCAGCTGTCTCCTGAACTCTTCCTCACCTGGTTTCTCTGGTGTCTGTCTACCATCTCTTGCCCTCATCCCACTTCACGTACTCAGAAACATCACTTGCTTTGATCCTCAGATCTGAACCATGTGTATTGCACTTTACAGTGCAATATAGTGCACTATATAGCACTATGTTAGTCATTTGTACATTTTATAACTGAAAATTAAGAAATTAATATTGATGTACTTTTATAGCTTTATAAAGAAAAATATACACAAAGTCGTATAAGGAAAATAAAGCAAAATTCTTGATGCATCCAGCTGGGCTTATGAGTATCTCACTGGCCACTTGTGACAGACTGCCCTTTTGCAAGGAACTTAGCCAACAGGAATTGCATCTTTTAGAAACTTGTTTATAATTGCACCCTTAGATACCACCCATACAACTGGAGTAGCCATTTTAGAGTGAATTCAATTACCTGATGCTCAGTCAATCTTTGAATTGGAGCATTAAGCCACTGACATCTAATTCATGCAGCTATACAAAAAGCTGTGCCTCTCAACATGAGAATGTGCAGCAGACTGCATGTGAAACTGGTGAATGCTCCAACAGAAAGCAGACTGAAATTTTGTATAAAATCTGAATGAGCTGATGCATATGTTCTTGCTAAAGAGGCAAAAGCATTTGTTATGGAGGCTGAGAGCCTGCTAGTAACTTTTTATTTGAGGTGTGTGGTTGGTGAGGCTGTCTTGCTTTCATAGGTTTGTATGGGTGTTTGCCTTGAGGAATTCTGATCTGCACTGTTTCTTTGACAAAAAGAAGCTGACACTTTTAAATAATTTTTTTGTTGTTCTGTGCATGAAAGTACAGCTACATTATGGAAAATAGAGTTTAATTATCTTTGAATCACAGACGAATACATGGATGGCATCGGGGTCTTTTCATCAGACAACATGAAAGTGTCATCAGCAACCTTCTGTTGACAGAAGCACTTGTGATAACTGGTACCTTTTTACATGGGAGTCAGTTTGGAAAGTGATTTTTTTTTTTTCGTGAGTGTGAACAATGATCAGGACAGTGAGCCAAGGAATGCCTGTGTTTCCCCAGAGCCCCAGGAGAGGGGATGCAGCTCTCCTGGAGCACTGAGCCATCCTGCAGCTCCGTTGCCCAGTCCATTATTACCGTAACTGTGCTCTAATCCTGCAAGTGGGAACGAACCAGGAGGTRATAAGCAAAGCTAATGATTTCAGCCCAACCAATACCATAATTTTTTTGTGGTTTCAGCAATTAGATCAGGCTTATTAGTAATCATTGGTCTAAACAGTGGTTAAAAGGAAGGAACTTTGGTTGTCCACAAGGATGTTGGCATGGCCTTTTGTCTGCGATTTATCAGTCGAAGAGATTTTTTCAGTGCTGCCCATTTCATTTGTCTGTATGGCTCAATGGCACAGTCAGAAATCCACAGCTGCTTACCCATAAATTATTTAGACCTGTTGTCTGACACTGAGCCTCTTTAACCAGCAAGGAGCCACTGAAAGTACTGACAAGCTTAGCGATGGCTCTTGAGGCAGGTCCAATCAGGGATTGCTCTGTCATTATTTCAGCAGGTGTTATTATCTGTTTTGGTATTTCTTTCCTGGGAACTCTCACCAGGGAAAAAACCTGTTGCTTTTTAAAGGGTTTGTTTCATATTTTTGGTGGCATCTAAATACTTCAGTCTTGCAGAAGRGTCCACTGAAGCAAGTTAAGCACCCTTGCAGAGGGCAAGCAAGATATTAACTGGAAAAATACCTTCACTCACCCCACCTTCTCTGTCAAGGATGCCTGAAAAGGACCTCCTTTTCAGATGCATGTGGCTTATGGAACATAATAGTGCTGATCTTTTCATTATACTGGATTTATTTAACATGCTACATATAGCTTTATCAATTTCAAAAGAAGTGGAGAGGAAAGGAAGTTTTGCCTTTCTAGTGAGAAGAAGTTGTTCAGCACATTTGAAAAAAACCTACTTGATTTTTTTCTTAAAAAAAAAAAAAGAAAAAAGAAAAAGAAAATCCCTGAAATCCTGACTTATTTGGAAACAAAAATAATTTTGTTGTTCAAGGAATGTGGCACAAGAACTTAATTTAAACTTCCCACAGTGGTTTGTTTCCTTGGAAGCCTGTCAAATCTTGGTGGCACAGCAGTCAGTTGCTTTCTTAGGGCTGAAAGGATCAAAAGCAATTGGCATCTAGAGATTACTGTTTTCACCTGCATTCAGCTAGACCTGTTAGACGCTCTTTTAGTAAAATGTTGCTCCCAAATGGGAAAGATGTGCAAAGTCTGTGAGACTCGGTGATTTGAATTGATGTGATTGCAGTGGAGTGCTAGAGAATGAAGCACAGAGAAAACAAGGGCTCTGATGGAACAAGACCTCCATCAGTACTGTTCATTATATCTGTCCTTACACTTCTGCTGATTAGTATCAAGTCTCTTTGACTGACAAAAGTTTCTTTTTCCATTTCCTGTCTGCTACCTAGCCAAACTCAGTCCATAGAAACTTTTCTCATCCTTTCTGCTTTGCTTTTTTCATCACCATTGTCAAACTTGAGAGCCACATGTTAAACAGCTGAGGAAGGCCATGTCATCTAGAGTTCAGGCAAGAAATATTAAAAGCAATTATTGCTGCCTGCTCAGTTTCTGGGGCAACAAAGAACATTTCCCTCCTTCATCAGTTTCGAGCTGATATTCTTAGGTTTGCCTATCCATTTAGGGAAACTGTAGTGCCT
The DNA here is from genome assembly GCA_030449065.1 of Oceanodroma leucorhoa. NCBI lineage: Eukaryota > Metazoa > Chordata > Aves > Procellariiformes > Oceanodroma > Oceanodroma leucorhoa. Next base: position 416,157 of record JASVER010000093.1, read on the forward strand.
GATGAAGAGCCCTCCTACTGCATATACCGGGAGTAGCTGGTGGCTGTTCTGCTGCTCTCTGGCTGCAGTTTTTAGGCAGGCAGGACTGGGTTAATGTCTCAATATGGGTAGGGCAGACCACTGGCAAGGAAAAACACAGCAATCACTGGTTCAGCCAGGCTCTTCTGTAGAAAATTTAACATGGCAGGGCAGATCTTTGCCTCACAAAGGCAGGCCAGGTGGAGAAAAAAGATGAGATGAAGCCACATGGAAATAGATGATGAGTGATGGAGCCACTGCATTCCTCACCCCTGTGCTTGCTCTTAACTATGCTTGGTTTCATTTTGGCCTCTTTTGACTAAACACGATAGGAAAAGGTGGGCCTTAGGTGAGAACAGTCGAAAGGCATTTTTGGTCCCTGTCTCCATTTCTCTCTGCTCCAGACCCAACCCAGCTGCCTTAGGCAGGCCTTGTGCTGCTCTTTTCCTGGCAGGTTTGACTCCAGCAGTTAGTGTTTTGACCAGGCTTTTGGTGGTCCCTCCTGAATCCCGCTGGCAGCACAGAGGAGCCTGTCAGTACTGCTGGCAGAGCACTTCATTGAGCTTCGTGAACTGGATGTGACCCACGGACTGCTGAGTGAAAGGCCATGCTGTAGACTGTCTTCTATGTAACCAAAAAACCAGAAAGATAGTTGTTGCACTTACACAAACTAAGGGAGCCCAGCAAAGCTGCATATAGTTACTAAGCGGAATGGGTTCCCCCAACATACTGTGTGGTCTGAGAGGCAGCTTCTCTTGCACAGTGAGATCCATAAACCCGAGGCACTTTCTGTATCTGCACTGAAATGTGAGACCTGCTGCTAGTGTGCATGAAGTTCACCGTGAGCTGATGCAGCTTTGCAGCAATTGCACAACTTTGGCACACCTGGGGCTATTAGCAGCAGGCATTAGTGTCTCCTAATGGAATTCTTTTGTGGTTACAAAGTAGGCTTTGTACACCGGGAAAAAAAAAAAMCAAACCCAAACCTTTGCATTGATTAATCGGATTAATGTCTTGCTTAGTCAGAACATGATAGGTACTGAAATGCTCTGGTCTCAATACAGCCATTTCCATTAAGAGTTTCAGCCCTTAATCCGGTATTGTTGGCTTATTAACATAGAATCCAGGCTCTGTCCTTGGAAGGAAATTTGCTATCACACCACCTACACTTTGTATTAACTACTGTAAGGCAGCTTATTTAGTACTCATTTTCTCATGAAAATGTTCYGCTCATCTAAAACAAACTTGAGGCTATTCTAAGAGTTCAGTACCTCAGCGCAGGTCTTTTCAGCTTAACCTAAAGCAAGTGAATAACTGTTTCGTTATGCAGAAGGCTCTGATCCTGGTTGGCAGGTGAACAAAGCAGGATGCTAGAATTCTTGGCAAATGTAGCATAGCTGTACTCTGTAAAAACAAGGACGTTGCTTAATAGCTGGAGATGAGAGGGGAACTCAAATGCTGAAAAATGCCCTAATACATCCTACTATTTTGACTGCATGGTAATACACACAGTTGAAGCATAATTCTGAGAAAGAGACAAAAGATAGAAGGGATTCTAAGCTATACCTGCTGAAGTGGTGGAAATAACCGTAAATGAAGTATATAAATCATAATAAATATCTAAATAATCCTATATAATTTTGAGGCCAAGAATAAATACAAATGAAGTTATGCAGTGATGCCTTTCCTGTTCTGCTATGAGGGCTGCTGTTAATATGGACATTTTCAAGGCTGGAAGGCTGACTGGAGATGGGTATGTCATACAGGTCATGATTTTCAAATGGGTCTTTGTCCATCAAATCACTGTCAGTTTGCAAGCTCTCTGTCCACATACAACATCCTTAATGCTCTGGACTACAGAACATCAAGGAAATGCAGGCTGAAAATTGGCAAAACAGTGTGTAATATTGATGTGGTCAAACAAACACTACTATCCAGTGCCTTATCAGAAGGTGAAATTTCTGCTATTCCTAGCAAAAACAAACCAGATAATGTTTTGCACATTAAGATGCAAAAAGAAGCTGTCATGTGAACATACATCTGTTTTTCTCTACAAAGCAATGCCATTTGATTAAGAGGGAACCCATCTCCCACACTGCACAGATCACCCTCACTCTGACCAGACCAGCATTACTGGAATAACTTGACTAGGATAACTCTAGCTAACTCCTTCGGGAAGTCCCGGACAGTTTTATTTAGTTGTTATTCCTACCCTGTAGCATTTAACACCTTATTTTGGATGCTTTTACTGTATAGGAATTACTAGATTTCTCTCTTCACATCTTCAAGATCAAATACATGTAGGAGCTTCTGAAAGAGGACTTCTGTCTTCTCAAATTGAAATTCAAACCAACCACCTTTGAAATAAGTTCCCATGTCCAACCTGCTGCATACTCTGTCACGCAGTGCTGCCCACTTCACTGCAGGTGTGACAGCATCTGGCACTCTGTAAATCCCTGGCACTGAGATGGGATGATGGAAAACTACCAGTGTTTTTTAAAGTAAAACTGCAAAAACTTCTTTTGAATTATATTATGGAAAAAAAAAAACCCAAAACCAAAAAACCCCAAACAAAACCAACATCCCTGTCACACTCTACAAAATAATCTTGATCTCCTAATTTTCTGGCACTGCCTGGCAGGGCCATGCTTCTGCCTGCTGCTCAGTGTAATTTTGGCACCAGATAGCCTTCCTGGCCTCTGTCAACAGCTACCAGTTCACATCCACAAGCAAAGGAAACTTCTGCAAGTTTGCATGTACCAGCCCAAATCTTACTTGTACATCTGTACCATGACCCTGAAATAGATGAATGCATAATGGCCAGCCTAAGAAGCCTAACCCTAGTTAGGGTTAACCCTAAATCTAGTTCAAATCAGAGTATGGTGTGCCTGTACCCAGATAGCCACATTCAGTTCTGCCTATTTTTATTGTGGGTTCTGCTGTTTGAATATTGTTGCTAAGTATGGAGCATGCTTGCATGAGGGAAGTTAGGTGGTAAAGGTATTTCCCCTGTGCCAGGTGGTTCAGTATAAAAGAGCGTGTTCCAAGAGAACCTTTACTTTGATCTGTGCATGTACGTGCCAGTCCTATTGTGAAAGACCTTGCTGACTGGCCAGGTCATAAATCTAGTAGAAGAGCACTTGCAGAGCCTTCCCACGCCAGCAGGTGCAGTGGCCATTTTAACAGGATAAAATTTTAAGGCAGATTTTGTCCACGTGTTCCTAAATCCTCAAGGAACTCCACAATTCCTATTCCTACTGAAGCCAGTGGAGCTTCAGAAAGGAGCATCTCAAAGGCTGAAGTCCTCCAGAATTTGAGTTATTTCTCTGTGAACACAGCTTATTTTACAGTAGAAAATTACAAAGAAAAACTAAGAATTCAAGCACAGCACTGACTAATCTGTTTTGAAAATTTTTTAATTTTGATAAAAATGCAAGTGTTATTAGATCTCCTGAATCCTTGAGACATGCTGCACCAAATGCGGCGCAAAGCTGCATACAAAACCGCTTTTCTGCAGAGAGAAATCAGTTACGTGAACTTTGTCATAAAAAGTTTTTTGAAAGCTTTGCCATCCAGGGCAATTTAACTTTAGAGGAAAAAGACCAAGTGATTTTTAACCATATTGCCTCTCGAGGAGCTTGGAAAGGAGGAAATTGCAACTGAACTAGAGAGATCCCTTTAAACAAATAGTGAAATTTTATTAGGTGTGCCCTCAGGAAATCACTGCTTTAAAGGTCTTACGCCTTCAGCAGTTAAAAGCTCTCAGCTACGACGTTCCTGATAATGTTTGCTATGACAAATAACCCACTCGGCTTTTCCTTGCTTAAGCCATTTTACAGAATCATAAAGTCCTCACACCTGTTGTAGAAACATCGAGGAAATGCTCAGGTGAAGCCCTGACTCTGCTGAAACAAATGACAGTTGTTCTATGCAGTTTAAGACAGCCAGGTTTCACTTTTTAAATCTCCTGTGCTACAGCACAGACCTTTACGCTATCATCTGTGGTCCCGTACAGAGCTGCAAAGGCTCAGGTAGACACAATTCCAGGCAGACACCCTCCAGGTCTTTTTTTTCTTTTACTTTTAGGAGATTAAAGTACAGAAATAGATAAAGTACAATTTTACTTACTCTCAGACGTCTGACTAACCACGATTGCTAGAATAGCCAAAACAGTGACCAAGTTCACACCCATTCCTCCCAGGAGCTGCGGGAGCACAGCCACAGAGCAGGCGGTGAGCTGCAGGAACGAACGCCTGACCCTACCTCCCGGCTGCTGGGGATGAACGTGACTCAAAGCCCCACCCTGAGCAGCAGCTTGACATCGGCTCCGTCCTGTGTGGCACTGTGGACTTCGGCAGGATCCCTCTTCTCGCCTGTAGACGCATGGTTAAGTGTTTTGCCAGATGGGAAAACAGGTTATTTTTCACATAGTACCCCAAGATCGTACTGCCTTATGGCTGGATCCTCCCAGCCCTCCTCACTGGTGAGGCTCTTTAACAATAGAAATGCCGAGGGTAGAAATACTTCAGAAACAAGTATTTGCAGGATTAAGGCAGAAGAAAAAAAACCCTCTGCTATTAGGTATCATCTCCATGAAACCTAAACATGCAACTTTGTGGGCCAAACCTGGTGTAGGATAAACAGGCACAACCTCAAGAAGACCCTAGTCTTGCACTAGCTTTGCATTTGACCTACGTGTTTTCAGCCTGTAAAGACCCTGAGCAAGGGCCCTGTTATTTAGCACATCTTACTCCCTTTTTGCCCACTGGTAACGCAGCAGCCATGTTGTTCATGAAGGAGACTCTGCAATGTTTTTGGTGAAAGACAGCTGGAGAGAAACTGCAGCTGGTGTATCTCCATTTTTTTTCCTGATTCTTGTTTCTGCAGCCCATTTCAATAATTTCCTGTGATACAGAGGAACACTCAATCTGAAAAAACATGTAGCTTTCAGTGAGGGAAAAAAAAAAAAAAGATGAGTCTTTGGAGGCTGATAATTTCCGTAATGCTTCTGCGAGTGGCATCGGAAAAGTCTTTTTCTGACTCATGCAGGCAATGGGGAAAACTGTCTCTGGGGAAAATAACTCCCCAAATTTCCTGCTACACTTGACATACGTCACTGGCTCAAATCTTCTAAAACCCAAAAAGATTACTGTGCAGTTTCTGTCTGAATTGAGCACTATGGCTGTTCAAGCAGTTGCCATATTTTTCCATACTCCACCACTGCCACTGCAGTGCAGGCTGTCTGCTTTCACCTTTTCCAGTGCTGAACTAGAAAAATCAGTCTGGGAAGTCCCTAGACTGTTCAACCAAGCTCACCTTTGCTCTGGCTCATTACAGCTATTCTTACCATTCCTAAATTTCCAGAACACAAGATAGAAGAAATTGCTAACCTCAGGGACTTTAATCTACACTTACACTGTCCCAACACCAGTTTTGCAATTCCATCTAATAATAAATTAATATAGTGCAATCAAACTTTCTGGCTATCACAGTTTTACTTCATAGCTCTTGGTTTCTGCTTGACATTGTTATCTACTGCGATAAGAGAATGGGGCAAATGCAGAGTACRACACTTTCGAATGAAAGTCTACTGTTAAGAGGAGAAAGAGTAGTAGATAATGATGTGTGCTGTTTAAAGTATGATTTTGAGGAAGTCATTTGTGTTGAAATCAACAAGCTGATTCATTGTTACCATTTAATTACAGTGGAAAATCTGTGTTATAAAAGCTAAACCACCACGGCCAAAGCTAAGACAGCTCACAACACCTTTATCAATATGAACTTAGATAAGGACAAGACTACTAGCAGCATTAATGTCCTTCAAAGTAGCACAAAGAGGAAGCTAGATTAAAAGAAATATAGTGAGACAGGTATTACTGGAGTAACATGTTAAAGAAACAGCTTMAGTCAGTATTAGATTTTGTATTCCAGTGTCTGCTCGACACTGCAGAACGGAGTGCTTTGTGTCCTTGCAGGTGATTAACTAGTTTGTTCTGCCAGATGCTTCAYATGGGATCTCCAGATACAGCTTTAAAGGCCTGATACAGATTACAAAATTCTCACCACAATAACAGTATGGAGTATGGGGAGCTGTAGCTAGCAGTGATGGGGATGGGGGAACAACCAAAGCACTCCGCGTTTTTTAAGGCCGGTTCCTGCAGTGACAAGTCCAAAGACTTCCCAGGTGGTTTTTCAGACACACACACATGCTATGTTCTCAAAAACACAGAGTAAATACAGATATCTGCAGGTATGCATTTCTCTGCTGCTGGCAACAAACTACGGCATACTGAATAAACTTACTTCTTCAGTCACATTACTCAGTTTGAGCTCAAGTTTTACATCTTCTGTTCCCTCAGAGTTCATGGTGTCCTTTACAGGTCCAAAATAAAAKAAATGTCTATTTACTTCAGTGGGAAAGGCAACTATGATTATATCAGACCCAGAACATGCTTTCCACTTTATGAAGGCTATATAATGTGTCAACAATTTAAAATGCTAAACCTAATAGAACAGGACAAAATGTAAACTGAGGAAACAACTCTGTTTTATGAGATTGAGAAATTAAAAATAAAAGTAAAGCCAGGGAACAATAGCAACTATTGTGCTATGGCTCCACATGGACGTGCAGGCAGCCATCCAGCTCACAAAGGAAGAACAAGTTAGCCAGAAATTCTTTTCCAAGAATTGCACTGACATAGTTGACAGTGGCATTAGTTACAAGTACAGGTAAAGGAAAGTGAAGAGTTTTATTGACGTATTGACTTGGATTGCATTCAAACCTGCAGGCAGAAAGTGTTGCAAATGAGAAGGTCACTATTCTATGCTGAGAAATGAAGCAAGTCCTTGTTTTAATCCTTTTTGAAGTTCTACCTTTTATTTGTGAATGTAGGACTGCTGGAAAGGCTAAAACTGACAGCTCTTAATCTGAGTCTTTAATTTTTGAGCAGAGGTTCATGATTGTAACTTCTTCTACGTTACTATGCATTGTAATATAATGCCTTCGGTTATATATACCTTTCTCCAGTTACTCAAGCAGAGGCAAGAGTAAAGTGTCCTTCTTTAACCCRGTCTTTGCCCTCAGACAATCTTCTTTTGCAACAGGACTGCTGATTACTGAAGAAGACTAAAACTACCAACTCAGTTTGTTAAACCAGGATAATTCATGTTAAAACAACTTTGGATCATTGCTGTCTCCAGCAAGACTTAATTTGACAAAGGCTTCTGACATACTGATAGATGCAATAGGCTTATCTGTTACTTCAGTACTTCCTATTACTCTGTAAATGATCATAATAATCAACTCACAATAATATTTTTATTTTTCCTAGACTGGCTTAAATCATGAATGGACAGGGGACATAATTTACAATTATACTTTGAACTTCCTAGAAATGTTTCCAATTGTTTGTGTGGGTATCAAAATCCCAAACTCTGGCCTCTTTAGATGTCCCCTATACTAGACTGCATCAGCTGGCCCTGTGCCTACCATAAACCCCCAGACTTTAAAAGTCTCTGCATAACTCTCATTCAGTCTTCTGCATACCAGAAATTTATCCGTGGGTAGTTTCCTTTAGGGGAAGAGTCCAGAATAAAAATTCGAGCTGTGAACATTTTAAATGGTTAATGCACTTGCTAAGAAGCAATCCAGCCAGATTCAGTCCTTTGCCCAAGAGAGAGGGTATAGATACACCCACTTCTCAGGAAAGCTCCCCCGACAGCCAGCTAGGGCCTCAGGGAGTGTATATTTTATGTTCAGCACTACAACTTACTGATATATAAAACAGAGAATAAACTTGAGGAGGGACTGGAGTGCCCATTTCCCTCCTGTCAGGTGAACGTCCCCACRAACAGCTAATGGTCTCACGGTCCTGCTGTGCTGAGCCTCCCCAGGACTCTTGCACTCTCTGCTGCCCTTGTAGGAGGAGCTGAAAGGCTTGTCCCAGCCTGTGCTGTTGCCTGGCACTTAGGGCACTTAGGGCATGGACTTCCCACTCCCTGACCATTAAATTATGATAGAATAGCATGAAAGTTGAGTTCTTTGGAATAATGCAGGTTTTTATCCTGAAGAAGAAGTTTTGGGCTTTACACACCAAGAAGACAAAGGTGCCAGTTCTGGCTGCAGTGCCGAAAACGCAGAGAAATACCTAGTATTTTCTACTGGCTGTTTCAATGCAATTTTCATTACAGGTATTTTGAATTCTGTCTGAAGCAGCTGACTCCACACACACATACACACACAGAACCTAAGAGCCAGGCTTTTTACCTGGAGGTGCCTTTATTGGATTTTAGCTCTTACTGTGGTAGTAGCTATCATCACCAATGGAAACAGCACAGAGAAAGCCCTTACCACTAGTAAACAGCAAAAGGGATTGTTCCTCACAGGGCAGCGCTTTGGAGGCCAAACCGCAAGAGGAGGAGAGGATGCTGCGGCACAGGTGCTAGCAGAGACGAGAAGCTGACTGGCAAGAGAAGTGAAAATCTCTCTGAAGTGAGAACTAGGAGGAAAATTGAGGCTGATGAAGTTCTGTGACTCCAGTCTTCTGTGAAGGCAAGAAACAGACTGCAGGGAAGATGGGCATGAAAATGCTGTAGGCTAGAGAATAAGAGACAGGCACCCAGAAATCCATTACTGAAGAAGCATGGAGTACCATTTGATAGAAAGCTGTGTTAGCATCATGTTGCAGATGCTGAACAGCTCTGGGAAGTCACCATTGAGCAGAGCCCCAGGAACTTTCTTCAGGACTGTCAAGGAGTATATCATTGCTGGAGAACTGGAAAGCTTGGCTTCCAATGATCTGTTCCCATCATTTGAGATAGCCAAATTATAACCCCTTCTGTATCTCCAGTATGACATTTAAAAGTCGATATATTATTATGCAGCTTTAGAAAAAAGGACCTAATTCATTGAGGAAGTGAGCAAAAGGAGAAACTAAAGACCCTTCCTTTCTCAATCTCTATTTTTAAAAAATCAATCATAATTTAGAGGAGGACCACACAAGAGGTGTGCTGAGAGGATCTGCAGGCGCTGAAGAGAAAGAATGGCAGATGTTTTCCATGATTTGCTGGCTGAGGACAAAACATGATGCTGAGATACACAATCAGGAAATAAGTACATTGGGATTTGTGTTTCTCAATAGAACAAAGACCAGAAATTCTGCATGCTTCCTTATTATTTAAAAAACAAAAATATTTTCTTGACTACATAGCTGTCATTCGCAAACTGTGAGAGACTGAAAGAGTTAATGCTAAGTTGATGCCTCAAACATKGTGGCAAATGGGTCCTGCATAGCAGTGATAAGCCGCAAATGAGGATTCGGATAACACAGGACAGGCAGGGCCGGAGGGTGCGCAGCTCCGCGTTCTGCCCAAGCCGGACACCTCACCGTACATGGCAAAAGGTCACACAGAGTTTATCCAGGGAAGGGGCTCACGACCACCTGAAGACCACYGAGAGACCCCTCGCAACCACCCCCCTCCACAACAGCGCCTGTGAGAAAAGTTCRAGGATCTACGYRGCTGATGCAACCGAGGGGTAGGGGACAAGACTATAAAGGACGCCAGCCCAAGGAGCCGGCGCGCGCCCGCCACGGGAGGATCGCTGCACCCGTCATCGTCGTCATCGCGGGATCCAAGGGTGGTGATATCTCTCGATCTCTCTTTCTCTCTTTTCCTTTCTYTCCTCTTCTTCTTCTAAATGCTTTAATAGAACCCACATTGCCTACTGCTACGCTTTCTAAGTTCTTTATTGTAACGCTTTCCCAGCTCGGCTTGCTTCTGCCTTAGATAAAAACACTTAACTGATCGTTTGGTGTCGTTTCACCTTAATTTAGCCCGAGGGAATTTCGAAACCTTTACGACCCCCTGGTCTGATCAGGCCGGGTCATGACTTTTTTAAATTGGCATCACGRACAGGATTCCTCGTTGGTGCTAAAGCGATCGCTGGGACCGGGCTTTTATGGCAGCCCCTCTCTGAGACGAGTCGTATACAAGGGGAGACAGTCCGCAGAGGACTAACAAGGGATCTGTTCCCTATAATTGTGCACCCATTACAGCCTCCCTGGGAGGTCCGATTGGAGGCATTATGGCCTCCCTGCGAGGTCAAATTGTAGATTGTACCCCTCTCCTGGAGAGGTTAGAGGGCTATAACACCCAACCTTCTCCCCCTGGTATGACTTGGGCCCATAATAATTGGCATGATCTGTAGGCCGTAGTGGACAGAACCTCCACTTTGGCTAAAGAACAAAGGTTGAAGCAAGGAAAGGGGAAAGCGTTAGTCTGTGYGGTTTTAGGAGCCGCCTTGGTGGCAGCACAGCGGGATAAAATCGTGACCCAGCAGGCAGAAGACGGGGCAATGAAATCCCTTCCAGATCTAGTGAAAGCTTTGCAGGAACAATTAGAAAATGAAACARGTCTCTCTGACCAACTTGCCGCTGAACGAGTGACTAACCAAAGATTACATACTGCTTTGACAGAGGCTTTGGAGTGGGAGAAAATATTAAGGGAGCAATTAGATGAAACCCGCTCCCAAATCGATGTAGAAAATATGGATACAAATTCTGATGGGGGAAGAGAAGCAAAATTGTCATACCCTCTTAAAGACCTAGAATGTATGAGAGAAATATTTTCCCTTCATAGGGGGAAAGCCATAATGTGACCTTTAATTAAAACTGAGACTGTGGATGGTGGTCAAGGAGGAGCTCAGCAAGTTACCACTCGCATTGCTCCTTATTCCCCCAGCGTTTTGGCTARAATTCAGGAAAAATATTCCCAAGAACCCTGAGAAACAGAAACTGAATATATATGGAGAGTATCTCTTACCGGGGGTGACCRTATCCTGCTGAGTGAGGACGAGGCAAGAGGGTATTGGGGACCGGGAGTTTTTATAACCACAAATGATGATAGAGAACCCTGGTGCCTGACCCAAAGAGTAGCATATTGGGCAGGTGGATTGGACCCTATGGAAAGGGGAGATCCTTTCTCGATTAAAGTGCCTACGGTGGGTCATATTTTAGAAGGTGTACAGGAAACTGCGTGCCTCCAGCTGATCCATGACCGATTACTGGTCCCGCAACAGCCCTCTCCCATGCAGTATGTGGCAGATCCCGTCAGGTTCCAGCCTCTTATAAGAGGATTGCCCGATGCTTTGAAATTGTACGCAGTGCAATTACAAGATTGATTGAGAATGCCCTGACCCCGGAGAAGGGGGGGGTCCCCCCAGAGATGACATGGGGAGAAGTAGCACAGGAGTCGATTAATTATGGGGGACGAATGGGATTCACGGTTCAGGGAGAGACAAAATCCAAAGCAGATTTTAGGAGGGTGGAAGGGAATGGGGGAATAAAAGCTAAGCCCTCACACAATTCCCAACCCCTCCCGGCAAGGCCGACGTGACGTCCCGATAGTAAAAGTTATATACTATTGACAGAGGGCATCTCAAAGGGGATTCCCTGAGAGGTGATGGACGGGTTACCCACCCCCAACCTGGAAAGTCTGGTGAAAGGCTGGGACAAAATAAAGGGGGCCTCATCCCCCTCAAACCCCATGGATCTCTCTCTCTCATCCTGGGAACATGGAATTATAACCCCGTCCACTCCCTGGGAGACTGAATTAATTGATTTGAATGTCCCGGAGTCGGGAATCCCCCTCCGCCATCCCCAAGAAGTGAGCCGGGGGACGGCGGTGGATTTATCTAAGAAGACTCACAGAAAATGACAAAGGGGACCTGTTGATTACTTTTCCCCTGGGCCCCTTTAAGTCTCCAGTCACCTTTTTAATAGATACTAGAGCACAGATGTCAGCCCTGGGGGCAGATGAAGGCAACTGCAATGGTGTAATTGCTGATAAAAAACAAATTTGGGTAACAGATGCCTTTGGAAACTCAAACTGCAACCCACAGCTCGAGTTGAGTGTTGGTTACCTGGGGACGAAGCTGCAACAGAGGCTGTTATGATTCTAGGGACCTTACCAACAAACAGTTTAGGACTTGATTTACTGAAGGGGAGAGCGTGGGTAAGCTCAAAAGGAAGGGAATGGAAGTTCGCACTCCCTGTGGCTTCAATGATAAGACCTTTACAGTCGGCGCCTGCACTTCCTCTTTCAAAGATAGTCACTGTGAAACCCTATGCCTTGCTCTTAGGAGCAAGGGAGGGAATTACCCTTGTAATAACTGATTTACGGAAACAGGGGACTCTCTTGGTGGGATGGGTAGCTGCACATCAACAAGGGAATCACCCAGCTCACATTTGGAATAATCAAGTAGATTCATTAACCTGTTTAGCTACAGTAGCAGCAGAAGCTGAAGAAGAAAAGTGGGAACACCTGTTAGAGTGGCTACATGTGAAACGTGGCCATTCAGGAGTTAAAGACCTTTTCAAAGAAGCAAGTGGCAGGGGTTGGCCTGTTACGTGGGAACTATGTAATACGGTCATTTCTGTGTGTAGTCAGGGCCGTATCCGATTAGAAAGGCATCCCTTGCAAGAACCCCCCTCTCCACTTACGGAATGGGAAGGGACTCTGGGAGACTTGGCAAATTGATTACATAGGACCTTTTAAGAAGTCAGACGGGAAACAATATGTTCTCATCAGGGTGGAAGTGGTGTCGGGACTTACTCAGGCTGAGGCTGTCGCAAGAGCAACCGGGGACAACACGGTGAAAGGGTCGAAGCTATGGTTTATTTACCCACCTAAACCCCAGTCGATCCAATCAGATAATGGTAGCCACTTTACTGCCGGGGTGGTTCAGGAATGGGCAAAAGGCGAGGGAATACAATGGATATTTCACACTCCCTACTATCCTCAAGCTAATGGGATAGTGGAAAGAACAAACGGACTGCTGAAATGTGTCCTTAGGACCCCACCATTCTGGGTGGCCTGCAYGACTCCCCGGTGCTGTAGCAAAAGTGAATGGTTGCTGGGTGGTAAATGGATGTCCCAGGCTCACTGCATTTTTTCCCAAACCTCCCTCCCTACTCCCGGGAAAAAACGAAACGAAAAATTCGGTGAAACCACTCCACTGTCCAGGGCAACCTGTTTTGGTAGAGTTACCAACAGCAGGGGAGGTACCCTTTACCCTAAAAACTCCGCTTAACCTCTATGCCTGGATAGCAACCGATGCCCATGGAAGAGACCGTCGAATCAACACTAGATGGATTGTACCGTCCTTTTAAACTTGTCTTCTTCCTGTTCTGTGTATCTTGCAGGTCATCGCAGACAGACCATATGTTTATATTATTACCCCTAGTGATTATTTGTATTATCTGTGTAATTCTCTTTGTTGCTTTTGTAAGCTATAATAGAGCACGATGCCTTGGAAAACCCTTTTCCTCACCTTTGCCATCCTCAGTGAGGGGAGAGGAAATGAGCCTCCAAACCTTGCCTGGGAATTAATTCAAGGATTTGTGCATGTCTGGAATCATACTAACCAAGGAGTTTGTGTCCCAATTTCCAAATCTTCAGAAGAAGGTATTGGCTTCTCTATGGTTAATCTTACCTCTCCAAGTTGCTGGAAGGTAAATTGTATACAGTCATTAATAATTGTACCACCAATTGCACATGGGGCAGAGTAAAAGCTCCATTTGAGAGTCAACATAACAATGCTTTTAATTTTAAGGGGGATTGGAGAATGAATTGGGATGCATTTTATCAAATTCCTCCAGTAAAATGGACTAATCTTTGGAACAAAACTTGCTGTAAATGGAATATAAGTGATCCATACACTCCTCCCGATTGGGCTCTGCTTAAATTGCCAATATCTCCTTGTCCTGAAGATTTGATGAATATACATGATGCATCAGGTGAACGGTGGAACCAAACTCACTGTAGGGATCCTGATAGAATATCATGCACCCAAATCCCCTACTGGCCTCCACCTCCTGAAACAGAACATTTGAGCACCCCTACTGAAACATGGTATCCCTGAACTCCGAACCCTTATACGAGATATGTGTACTTGCTAGGGATACCCTTCCCGGGGTTTCCAAAATTCGGATAAAAGGTGTAAAGGAACCTAGAAAATGGGAAGAATYGCCCTTAGGTGTGGTATTCCCATAAGCCATGGTCCAGGTCACCAAAAAACTGTGGGATGAGAATCTACAGGGTGCCTGGGTACTCAGAGACGGGTATACAGTATGGTATCCTGCCTCACAAGGAACATTATGGGGATGTTCAGATGGAGAACTATGTTCCCATGTTAATGTGAGAAGACACGCTGGATTACAGTATGGAATAGGAATTCCTACAATGTTTCCTTCCAGGGTGTTCCATTTCTCAATGCCTCATCAAAACAGAAGGCACTGAGAAAGCAATGGGCCTCAAGCACGACCCGAATGGGCAGTGCATGGAGTTGGAGTACCTGATTACCTGGGGCATGAAAACATCTTTAATGTTAGAAAATGTATTTACCCCATATGTAACCCTTAAAAGACACCAGTTTGTCTTAGAAAATCTGACTTGGCAAATACACATCTTAAGCAATGGGACCCATTATGCTTTTGCGGAAGTGAATGTACAGATTCAACAGGTGTCTAAAATGACTTTCTAAAACAGACTAGCTTTGGATATGTTATTGTTAAAAGAGCAAGGGGTATGTGGAGTATTAAATCTCACCAATGGAGAATGCTGCGTCACCATACACCAATGCAACAACCACCAAAGAAGAAGAGTGAATGAAAATGAAAGAAGTGTCGGAGCAAACCAGAGAGCTTTTCCAAGCAACGCAGCCAAAGGATTGGTTTAGTGGCTGAAGCCCTGGATCCTGGCTCACCTCTCTCCTGAATTCACTGGGACTTACTGGTTGGGGAAATAGGCTTTTAAGTATTGCTATGATGTTAAGATGTGGGTTCTTGTTTTAATGATTGGCCTTGCTATTGTAAAATGTATGATTTCATGACTCTCATCTTTTCTATCCACTTCTCTATCCTCTATCCGTTACGTGAGAGTCACCACTCTTGGACGAAGATTATACAGACAATGTTTGAGTCATGGAGTGGTGTGAGAGACTGAAAGAGTTAATGTGAAGCTGATGCCTCAAACATTGTGGCAAATGGGTCCTGCATAGCAGCGATAAGCCGCAAATGAGGATTCGGATAACACAGGACAGGCAGGGCCAGAGGGTGCGCAGCTCCGCGTTCTGCCCAAGCCGGACACCTCACTGTACATGGCAAAAGGTCACACAGAGTTTATCCAGGGAAGGGGCTCACGACCACCTGAAGACCACCGAGAGACCCCTCGCAACCACCCCCCTCCACAACAGCGCCTGTGAGAAAAGTTCGAGGATCTACGCAGCTGATGCAACCGAGGGGTAGGGGACAAGACTATAAAGGACGCCAGCCCAAGGAGCCGGCGCGCGCCCGCCACGGGAGGATCGCTGCACCCGTCATCGTCGTCATCGCGGGATCCAAGGGTGGTGATATCTCTCGATCTCTCTTTCTCTCTTTTCCTTTCTTTCCTCTTCTTCTTCTAAATGCTTTAATAGAACCCACATTGCCTACTGCTACGCTTTCTAAGTTCGAGTTCTTTATTGTAACGCTTTCCCAGCTCGGCTTGCTTCTGCCTTAGATAAAAACACTTAACTGATCGTTTGGTGTCGTTTCACCTTAATTTAGCCCGAGGGAATTTCGAAACCTTTACGACCCCCTGGTCTGATCAGACTGGGTCCTGACACAAACTATGTAAGAAGTTTACACCAATTGTCTACAGCCTCTTCCCAACTCTGCCTCCCAAAAGACTTCTCATGACAAAGCTGAGTGCCAAAGACCAGGTTCCCCTAAGTTTTGGATGGTTTTTTTTTTGGCCTAGGCCTTAACTGACATTTTGAATGAGGAAGTGAGTCTGTTATTTTGATTCCAAAAGGCAAAAAGCAAAATGGGGGATGGACAGAAGGTCTACTCACAAACATATAATCAGTGAAAGCTCATGCCTACAGAGGCAATATCTGACTACACAGATCAATGGTCTGGTTCATCGTGACGCTTTGTTTCTAACCTGCTTGTCCTGAGTCCTGAAAAGCTTGAAGTTGGCTTTCAGGACAACATGAATTCTGAGCATCTATTCTGATCTCCCTATCTTTTAAAAACTAACATTTCTTGTGTAGGGAGATAACAAAAAGTGACAAATGTTCAATGGAAACTCGTTAAATCAGGTTTAAAAAAAAGGTCGGTGCTCTTTTCTACCAACATAAATAAATACACAAATGTTCTGGTCTTACACTTCAGCTGAAAACATGTTTACCGTCACAAGAGACTTACGCAGGGGGCAAGTGCAAACAAAACTGCTGCACAAGGTTATACTAACACAAGGCTGTGCGGAGTACATGTAGCACATTACGTCAATGCATGAGGATCAACAGCCTTGCACCAATTTTGCAGGGAACAGATGCGATTCTCCCTTTCCTGACCCAAATTCATTGACTGTTACAGTGGCTTGTGAAGTCATTATTAACCCTGAACTATGATCTCTTGCAGCCCTTGTTTATACCAGGAAATTAAATTTTGCCTTATAAACCATAATGCCCACGTTACATTTTCATTGTTCAGCTAGCACTGAGATTTTTATACAACTTCACATGATCTCACACCTGCCAGGTAACAGGTACTCCCCTCACAGCTCTGAGGCTGTAACGTACTCTTCAGTCTCACATACTATACTTGGTTTTTCATTCACAGAGTTGAATTCACACTTTCTTTATGCCCAGCATAGGTATGGAAGCTGGGAAAAAGAGCTTCAAGACTTCTTTTATGCTTCCCATAACCTGAGCTAAGAAATAAGAGGGCGGCTCTAACGAAGGATCTTTCTTTTCTGAACAGGCCCTGTGGCCCACTGACCGCGAAACAAGAGTGGTGTGTTTTCACCCTGGGTCCTTGCATAAATGTCCTATCAATGTTCATCCTGTTTCAGGAGCTGCCAGGTAGCTTGGCAGAAGTGGGGAAACTCACCATGTAAGGAGTATTCATCCAAAACAGCTTCTTCCCCATGCCTTTTTAATTTTTTTAGTTCTTTTTTCCCAGAAGGGCACAAAAGAACTTCAGTATACAACTCCATCATGTGTTACGATGAAACACTGTAGGCAGGACTGCAGCTGCGTTAATTTCTACTGCCTTATTTGTAGAAAATCTGGTAACACTCCGCTTTTGAAAAAAGCCATACTTTACCAACAATGGGAGACATACATAGGAAATTTCTGAACAGTAAAATGATGCACAAGTTGGATATAGATCCTCCCCATCCTCCTCCATGATGTCACTGCCTGTGGAAGATCTACTTAAGGATTTTTTTTTAAAGAGAATTAAAAAAAATAAAATGCGTGGGGCTATTCTTGGCAGCTCTCTTTTTGGAATACCAAACATGTTTCACAAGTCCAAGGGGTATGGGAAATGCCAACATTTTGAAAAAAGAAGTACTAATTTGCATTTATTAGTTCTAATTTGCATTTGTAAAGTCTGTTACTTGAAGCTAAACAAGATCAGAATCACTTCCACTATTTTCATATTTTTATAGTTAAATGTTATCTACATGATATAAAACAGATTATGTATATCATAAGACTATTTGGGCAGGGACTGTCTTACTGTTACACAACAGCTAACATAATGACTGACTGAGACCTTCCTGCACTACCCAGAACAAATAAATTATAAGTAAGAATGTTGTTAATAATATGCCTGCTTCTGCAGTTCTCACTCACTAATACCAGCAAGGGCTTTGGTTGCTGGATTTGGCTTGCTTTTCTTCTGAATTCCACTTAAAGTAGTCTAATCACCAAATATTCCTCATTTGCAATATAGGTTACACTATCAAACTTGCACAGTGGACCAAGCTCATCAAGGCTGCACAGGTGTAACAGAGTAAAATTTGATCCAGGAAAATACATAGGAACAAATTTGCACTCAAATATCTTTTAGGTTACATTAACCACTTGGGCAAGTAAATATTCCCTTTTGTTTCATCTTGTCTACATTCAGGTACCGCTGACTGTATGTTGCCAGTTAAAGATGGGCCACCCTGACTTGTCCACTCCTTCAGGGATCCAGTCTTTGGGTTGCAATAAAAAACAAACAGGAATAAGAGACAAAGCTTTGCAGTGAGTGCTGACTGTCCTTCCCAGGGGTTGCTCCATGCCCTCCAGAGAACATTATGCACACCCTCTCCCCGTAATCTCTTTCACTGCCTTTTTTTCAAACTAACTAATAGTTTCCAGTCCATCGAATACTTGGATGGAAGAAAAGTCCTGCACATTTGTATTTATTGACTAACTTGAGGCAGGGAGGGATTTACTTTGGCAACTGAATTTGGTATCTTAGTTCCTCATCACTATTCCAAAGCCTATTTCCTGGCATTGGAAAGTTGTTTGCAATACCCTGCTCTATTTTTATAGTTTAAAACCCAAACTATTTCATCAGTTGAGATCAGCTAGCAGAAAGTGACTCATATATATCACTTAACCATGAAACTCTGAGCTAGTAACTACAGTTTGAAATGAGCTCCTCTCTAGAGCAGTCTTTTTCTTGAAAAACTACGTTTCATCCTAACATTCCCGTCAGCTCTACTTTTTCAGCTTTGAAGAATTTATGTTTGAACACACTTACCTGGCCCAGCTTCCCCCCTTGTTCACATAAGACAATAAACTTTTTTTTTTTTTTTTTTCCTTAGAAACTAATTAGGGACCTAGTGGGATTGGGTAATGCTTATAAAGCACTTTGGAAATAAATGTAAAATGCTACCACCAGGAGAGTCGCAGAGATAGGACTACAGGGAAGAAAACAAATGTCAGTTAAGAAGTTTTACTTCGATAAATTATGAAGGGATATAACATTCGCTAGCTTTAAAATGTATTTTATGAATGTCACAGAACACCTCTGTTCAACTGTTTTGATTTTGAAAGCCTAGCAGTTACCTCCTCCAGAACGTTGGTAGATCATTTTCTCCTGTATGTACCTCTGCAAGTTCTTCCCTTCTCCATGAAGCAGACTATTCAATTATTCCTAAAGGTCTGCAAGTATGGGTTACTTTGGGATAGAAAGTAAGCAGAAACAGCAAATACCCTTAATAAACATGACAGGAAAGTGTTTTCAAATGTCTTCAACACAAAGTATTCTGCTGTATTTTTTTTTTCAAGTCTGGATATAGTACAAACTTGGAAAATTTTAGTAGAAGCTGTTCTCATTACACATAGAAAATCAATGTTTGTTACCCCTGTAGATGTAATTATGTCAGTGTGCCAAATCTGCTGGAATCTCAACTGAAAACTACAGCTTTTATCTCTACCAATAAAGTAACTCCTGCCAGGGAAACTGGAGTGATATCCTGGCATAAGGAAGTATCACCAGTGCCAGGGACATAACGTGTTCTCTACCTTCAATCAATACTACTCCTTTTGAGAGGTGCTTCCCCTCCGGTTGGTACTGCATACCATCAACAACTCAGGAACAGAGCATTCTGCTATCATCATGCAGCTCACCTTCACCTGTGCACTTGAAACCTTTCACCTTTCATGTAAGCTTAGAGTATGTGTACAGTATGTGGCAATGCAAACAAACTCACTAAAAGGCCAGTCCTTCTGCGAGGTAGAACAACCGGATGAAGAAAAAAAACTAGAGCAAAACAACTCTGTCTTCGATGCTTTGTTTTTCAATAGCCTCTTTTATGATATCAGTTACTTTCTTCCAGTAAGTGGAAAATGTATCCAGAGATGCAT
Organism: Oceanodroma leucorhoa; assembly: GCA_030449065.1. Taxonomy (NCBI): domain Eukaryota; kingdom Metazoa; phylum Chordata; class Aves; order Procellariiformes; genus Oceanodroma; species Oceanodroma leucorhoa. The sequence continues at coordinate 435,868 of JASVER010000093.1, forward strand.
CTACAGCCTGTTATGTAAGCAGTTTGGACAGATTCTGATGAAATAGAATCATAGAATCATAGAATCATTAAGGTTGGAAAAGACCTCTAAGATCATCGTGTCCAACCATCAACCCAGCACCCATGCCCACTAAACCATGTCCCAAAGCGCCACATCCACACGTTTTTTGACCACCTCCAGGGATGGTGACTCCACCACTTCCCTGAGCAGCCTGTTCCAATGCCTGGCTACCCTTTCACTGAAGAAATTTTTCCTAATATCCAATCTAAACCTCCCCTGGTGCAACTTGAGGCCATTTCCTCTCATCCTATCGCTTGTTACTTGGGAGAAGAGACCAACACCCACCTCTCTACAGCCTCCTTTCAGGTAGTTGTAGAGAGTGATAAGGTC